>CAIGQZ010032594.1:5239854-5250442 GCA_903798205.1 Danio tinwini
TGTGTGTGTGTGTGTGTGTGTGTGTGTGTGTGTGTGTGTGTGTGTGTTTGTTTCAAATATCAAAAAATTATCAAATCAAGAAGCATTTTCAAAGAAAAGTAAAATATATTGTTTTTTTTCAAAAATAGTACATCAAAATTAAGTTTGTTTATAGTTTAATATAGTACATATACTGTATTTACTAACATAGTACATATATATATACTACACTGTAATAAAATGCAGGGTTCCACAAAATTCATTTATGTTGTCCCAACACAAATGAAGGTAACTTAACACTTAACAAATTTGTGGATTGAACCAAAAAATTAAGTTGTCCCAATGAAATCTCAAGAATTGTGTTGTTTCAGCTCATTTTAATGAAATAGCTTGAACGAGCAAAAAAATGTAATTGTTTTGAGTGTATATATTGTTTCGATTTATTTTCGATTGTGAGTTTCTCTCTTAAATCAATGTTTTCTAAAAAAAAATACTGTTTTCGAAAATGTCAAAATTATGTGAGTTTTTTTTCTTAAAACGAGTAAAATAATCTACCAATAGGGTAAGTAAAATACTGTTATTTCAAAGTAAAACGCGGATTGTGTCCCTAACCGCACTGAGGCAGTAAATGTGTGTTTGTGTTCAGGAGGATCTTCAGGCTCTGGTGAAGCTTTGTGGTCTTAGCGAGCGGCAGATTCAGTCATGGCTCCGGCGCCGCAGGATTCAGGACCGACCTGCAAACACTCGCAAGTTCAGCGAAGCCTCGTGAGTGTGTGTGGAAACTCTCTCTCTCTCTGTGTGTGTTTGTGTGTGCGTGCGTGTGTGCGTGTGTCTGTGTGTTTGACTAACGCCAGTCGCGCTCTGTGCTTCATCAGGTGGAGGTTTGGCTTTTATCTCATCATCTTCTCAGCCGGTCTGATTTCTCTCATTCAAGTGAGTATTTTAAAACAGTCTCAAACTAATTAGAATCAACTTATGGTTATATTTGCATAAAAAATGTAATCAGTGATCAAGACATATCTGAAATTTTGAGGGAAAAACTATTCTGTTTCAAACGTTTCTGTGAAGTTTCAAGAAGTGATGATTTCTCTAAAAACCTACACATTATTTATATATATTTTAGTATTGTATGTAGAGATTGTGCTATATATTAGATTATATACAATTATTTTATTATTTATATTGATATGTATATGATTAAGGTGACGTGGTAGCACTGTCACCTCAAAGCAAGAAGGTCGCTGGTTCGAGCCTCGGCTGGATCAGTTGGCGTTTCTGTGTGGAGTTTGCATGTTCTCACCGTGTTGACGTGGGTTTCTTCCGGGTGCTCCAGTTTCCCCCACAGTCCAAAGACATGCGGTACAGGTGAATTGGGTATGCTAAAATTGACCGTAGTGTATGTGAATGTGAGTGTGTTTCCCAGTACTGGGTTGCTGCTGGAAGTGTATGCGCTGCGTAAAACATATGCTGAAATAGTAAGCGGTTCATTCAGCTGTGGTGATCTCTGACAAATACGGGACTAAGCCGAAGGAAAATGAATGAATGAATAATATAATATAATTTAATATTTAGCGTTTAAATTTAGCACTTTGGACAAAAGTGTCTGCCAAATGACTAAATGTAAATGTAATATTTATAAAATGTATATCATAAAAAAAATCTATAAAATAAATATATTGTTACTACCTTTAAAATTAGATTTTAAAAAAATATGAAATTAGGAAATTAAACAAAATCATTATTTTTATTATGTTATCATTTGATTTGAAAATTGTAAAATGATACAATTGACAATATTTAACAAATAATAATGTAAATAATTGTCTACATGAGAAAGGATAAATCATTTTAGTTTTATATTTTAACTAAAACAGCTTATTACTAACATCAAATATTACAAAATTGACTTCATATAAATGATTTTATATTGTATTTTGTTATATTGTTAAATACCATCATTGGCTGCCACTTTTTTTCACAGTGTGGTAAAATAGCGTAATAAAGTATACGTTTGGATTTTTTCTTTTTCTTTTGTTATTTTATTATAATATTATTAGAAAATATTCATGTTAAAATTTAAAATTATTTTCATAATTGCGTATTTTATATTATTTATTATATAATTCAATGGCTACATTCTATTTACATAATATTAATGTAATACATTATGCAGCATTAATAATTTACTACCACAAAAAGAAAAATCTATTTAATGTAATTTTAATAGAGGTAAAATGGCTTATAAATAACTTTATATATTATAAATGAGGTCATATGTTGAATGTTTTCTAATTCTTATAATGTATTTTGTTATATTAGAAAAATACTACCATGTCTACCATTTTTTTCCACTTGGATAGGGTAAAATATTGGAATAAAGTATACGTATGTGCACTATTTTGTTTGTTTGTATTTCAAATAACCAATATAGTTGCAAAAATGAAATGTTATCATTTTATTATGCATAATTAATATTTTTTATATTAAAAATCAATTAAATGTACTTATAATAATTAATAGTTTGTGGTTTACATGTAATTGTTTATACTGTAATATATAATTATTATATTATAGTTTACTATATTAATATCTAAATTGATCTAGATATTAATTACTAGATTAACAGAACTAGGTGACGCGCTGTCGCCTCAAAGCAAGAAGGTTACTGGTTCGAGCTTCGGCTTGGTCAGTTGGCATTTCTGTGTGGAGTTTGCATATTCTCCCCGTGTTGGCATAGGATTCCTCTGAGTGCTTCGGTTTCCCCCACAGTCCAAACACATGCACTATAGGTGAATTGAATAAGCTAAATTGTCTGTAGTGTATTGTTCAATGAGAGTATATGGGTGTTTCCCAGTGATGGGTTGCAGCTGGAAGAGCATCCGCTGCATGAAACATATGCTGGATAAATTGGTGGTTCATTCCGCTGTGGCGAGCCCTGATTAATAAAAGGACTAAGCTGAAAAGAAAATGAATAACTAGATTAATATCTAGCATATTATATCAAACTATAGTGCATGATCAACAATAGTGTATGTTAACAAAAAACTATGATAACAACAAAAAACGTGTTTATACATGAACGTCTAATCATTATTTTCTGTCCACGAATGTTCTTCAGACTCCGTGGTTTTGGGATCACCGGGAATGCTGGAGCGGATACCCGGCACAGGTCTGAAACAAACGTCTTTCCGAACACAATCACTTCCTGCTAAACAATCCCAGGAACTTTATTCTCTCAGATGATCCTCTTTAAAGGAGATTAAAACCCAAAATCTGAGGAACAACTCAGAGCCGCACCTTAAACGCCATCAACTCCACACTCAGAATCATCATTCATTAGCATAAAGTCAGAGATGTTGTTCATTTGAGAGCATGTTTTTCTACAGTTCATTTTTTACGTGATTAAATGTTGACATGGTTATTCTGAAATAAGACAAGTTAGGGAAATGAAGTGGAGAAAATATGACCACTTTGTAGGCCAATCAGCTGTTAGAATCACACTGGTTCTCTCTGCAAAAAAACCCCCAAAACAATATACTTTCTAGTATTGCAAAAAATAATGCTCAGCACCCATCACTGGCTTGCATGGTTTGGGACTTGTGGAGCTGCGCATCGATGGATTTGCTCCTCAGTATTTGGACTTTCAGCAGTGAAAATTAAACCACACGGAACTGAACTAGACTGAACCTCATCTCTGAAAACTGGGTTTCAATTTACTATTTTAATCTTCTATGTTAAGTGGCTTTGACACAATCTACATTGTAAATGCGCTAGAGAAATAAAGATAAAGATGAAAGAAAAAATAAGCTATGTGTTCATAGTTCGTTACGCCCTATTCACACAGGGCATCAACGCTTCCCATTAACTTAGAATTGGCGACGTCAAGCGTTGCCGAACTAAATTGTGGATCCGTCTGCGCCACTTCAGAATTTCGTCAGCCAATCAGATTGCTTTATGCAAATACCCCAGCTCAGAGAGTAGCTGATTGCAGACTGTTTTCATTAGCTGACACTGCTATGATAATCGCGTCAGCCCCAACTTCAAACACGCCCTTCGTCAAGCAGTGACACTGAAGCCCCGTGTGAACTGGGCAATATACTTATGTAGCATTCACACCTTGTGTGAGTAAACTGCAATATTTACACGAAATGAAATGCTTGAAAATTTTGAGTTTACTCGCTTCGTTCACTTCACAACAGATTCGAAATTACTTCAGTTTTGTTTCAAAATGGCTGACATGGATTTTGTTGAGAGTGTAGCTTTGCTTTATGTGCTATAGAAGGCTCGTTTGGATTGGTTAACGAATATTTTTGCCAAAGTTCAGATTATTTAACTCGAATGTGTATCAAACGGCAATAAACGCTCAATTCGGCCATGTTGTTTGCTCAAATTGTGTAATTCGTGCCACCTAATTTGTGTCACTTTTGCATTGACCATGTAAATAACTCACGCTATATTTCTTAATTCGCGTCTGGTGTGACTACAACATTACACGTTTTGTCCATCAATAAATTCTTCACATGATAATCTAACTTTAATTACCGCAAGAACTGAAAAGCTAACATTAGGGTATAATTAATCTACATGGACTTTACGTCACCGCCACCTTACTAATGAAAATCTTTTAAGCTTTTTTTTTTAGAAATGTGGGCCATCACAAGGATGTATAACATTTTATTTTGAGATGCACATAATCTAACTGCACAAAATAACTTCAGTCAAAGCCATCGTAATAAAACTACATTTGTATAGTGATGTATAAGGTACAGACATTACCTGTAGTCTCATTTAGCAACTTTTTAGTGGCCGTCTTTTTTTTTACGAAGCGTAACCAATTTAAAATAAATCAAGGGTGTTGTGTAACTGATGTGCTTTATGTTGTAGAATAAAACGCAAAAGTTTCCTGAGTTTGTGTAAAACCCATTGACTCTGTTCCGATGGAATCAAAGAAAATGGAACTGTTAAAATGCTAACTGCTAAAATGCTAACTGACTTCTGTTTTTTTTTCTGCATACAAATTGACATTATAGTTCCTCCGCTCTATTCTTTTGTCATTTTGTTTGTGATTTTTATAAATTTTTTTATCTGCAGGCTGTCGCTGAAGCCCAGTATTGGTATTATATCATCGAGTTGTCCTTCTACCTCTCACTTCTGCTTTGCGTATCGGTGGACATAAAACGCAAAGTAAGTCTTGACTCCTTCTGCTTTAACGTAATCATGCAAAAATGACGGGTTGTACTTTATTTTAAGATTCAATTCTCACTATTTGTAAACCATTAATTACGACTTTTGCCCCATTAAACTCCTAATTTGCTGCTTATTAATAGTTATTAAGGTAGTAGTTGGGTTTAGATATTGGGTAGCGTTAGGGAAGTAGAATAAGATCATGAGCAGGGCCAGGGCAAGCTCAACTGGCACTCTTGGCAAACGACGAAAATGCCCCCTTAAACCGAAAGTTATGCCGCCTTCAATCCAAACCAGCTACACGGCGTAGCTGGGTCTTGAGATGATGCGGGGTTTGTCGTGGATGAAAATGAAGACCAGGGGGTGCTGAGATAATGCAGGGTTTGTCGCGGATGATAGCGAAGGGGGAGAAGACACGCATCGGATGCCGCCCTGACTGCTCTGCCGCCCTAGGCAGCCGCCTAGGTCGCATCTATGGACGCGCCAGCCCTGATCATGAGGAATATGTGCTTTATATGTACGAATAAACCACCAATATTTTAATAATAGGCAGGTAATAAGCTTCTAGTTAATAGTGAGAATTGGTACTTAAACTAAAGTGTTACTAAATTATATATATTTTTTTATTTATTTTTAATAGAAAGCAGTCACTAATCAGTGTTTTATGCTTTGGCTAAAGCCATGGATTATTATTTTAACATGTTTCTTAAATTGTAACGTTTGAATAGCAGAATTAATGCAGGAAAAACTGCATTACCCATGATGCTGGATAAAGAATCAACCAATCAGAGAGTGGCAGTGAGCTCCGCCCACTCCCACAAAGTTGAGTCTCACTAAATACTATTCCAAATATGTGTTTACAGGCGTATTTTGCAACAAACACAATGATTTTTATAAATAATAGATATCAAGAAATACAAATAAGTTAAATTCAGTTGGGGCGTCACGGTGGTGCAGTGGGTAGCACAATCGCCTCACAGCAAGAAGGTTGCTAATTCGAGCCTCGGCTGGGTCAGTTGGCATTTCTGTGTGGAGTTTGCATGTTCTCGTGTTGGCGTGAGTTTCCTCCGGGTGTTCTGGTTTCCCCCACAGTTCAAAGACATGCAATATATGTGGATTGGGTAAGCTAAATTGTCCGTAGTGTATGAGTGTGAATGAGAGTGTATGGATGTCTTGGGTTGCAGCTGGAAGGGCATCCTATGTGTAAAACATATCCTGGATAAGTTGGCGGTTCATTCCGCTATGGTGTTGCTAGATTAATAAAGGGACTATGCCGAAAAAAGAAAACAAATGAATGAATGAATAAATTCAGTTGGCATTGCAGTGCTTCATGGTATTGTAGTTCTTCTACCAAATTTAAAAGCAATCACAGGCTGCGTCCAAAATCGCCTACTACTCACCTACTACTTTATTACACGACCATTAGGAACGTACGTTCTATGGAATTGGGACTTTCTACATCCGACATTTGTCATTATAACATGAACATCAGTTATGATGCTTTACTCCCCTTCATGAATTCTCTTGCAAAACGTCACAGAATAGCAAAGCATCTATTAAATGCGCATTCAGAATAGTTGGACATCCACAAACTTAAAATAAAGATACTAAAAGTAAAGATACTTAAAATATAGATATTTTTCGCAAACTGTTTTTCCCAATACTTTGAATTCAGACATACTCCTCCGCATACTATTTTCACATACTATATAGTAAGGAAGTATGCAATTTCGGACTCGGCCACAATCTTGTCTTTTTGACATTTTCTTAACATTCTTTGCTTTAAAACAAAGGTTTTAATGTTGTGATTCTTACTGCTACCGATCTGTTTGGTTAAAATGCCTTAATGCAGATTTTTTTAAATAGGAAAAATCTCAATATTGCCAATAGCCAGCATTTCTAAAAGTGTGTACGCCGCTCTAATGCTTTGTTTTTGTTTGTTTTAGGACTTCCAAGAGCAAATAATCCACCACATTGCCACCATTTTCCTCATCGCCTTCTCATACTGTGCGAACTATGTGCGTGTGGGAACCCTGGTGATGCTCGTTCACGACTCGTCTGACTTCCTGCTGGAGGTAAATCATGCAATCTGATTGGCTGCTCTGTGAGCTTCTATTATGACATCACAGATTTAGCATAAACACTCATGATGTGGAATGCTCTTCTGAAGTAAGCCACAACTTGGTCTCGACGGCGAATCTCCTCCAGAAATGACAGTGACTCTTTGTTTAGAAGTTTGTTAGGGTTTGAGTAGTTGCTGTCATGTGATGTGCGTTTGACAGGACGGACTGTACCTCGCTTTCGTTTCATACAGATTATAAAACCAAATAACTTTTATTATTAAGTGCGCTTGGGTCGTTTAAAAGGACAGATTTCAAGCTTTATTTAGATGTTTCTTTTGTCTGTAAAGCAAGTATTCGCTGAGATACCAGTGCGTTTGCTGACCAACAAACTGTTGTAAAAGTACACATCTGGTCTGAGCTTCTCCCCGTAAAAACGTCAGTCTATAGCGATCGTTGATTGGCTCCTGTACTAGTAGGCGGGACTTAATTTGCCATATTAATGTTACACTTTTCCCCATTCAAAAATAGTGTTTGGTGTAGCACTAGTTTCTTACATATCAAATCCAAAGCCTTCTGTTGTGTTTTGATGTGATTTTTGACTGTTGTAGCTGTGAAGTAACTAAAATAATTCAGCGTAGTGATATGGAGCCGTGATGCGCTCAAAACCTGCCAGAGCTACTTTAGCTTTGCATTTTTCTGACTATAACCGCACACCTTACGATGTTCATCAGCCAATCAGAATCAAGCATTCCTCAACCACATACTTTAAGAGCTGTTATGGTACTGTTTATTATTTAGGATCATGTTCACAATTGGCAGATTTGGTGCAGATGGTTTATTACAGTTTTCCTCCATTGGTTTGATTCATTTCTTGAAACTGGAATTACATTCTCAAAACAACATGGACAAACATCCAAACCACTTGGCAATTGTTCACAACTGAATTGATTTTCTCATTCATTTCATCAAATTGCAAATGTCTAAGTACATCTAGCCTACATTTAGCACAATTTCCAAGTGAATAGATCTAGTTGATCTAAACTGATTGTTGATTCTCAGTTCAATGGTTGTTCGCTCCATGTGTCAGCGTCATTTCATTGTATAAGTCATCACATGCACAATAGTTTGTTCATTTGTCAAAATTAGTTATTAAACATAATACCATGAATATGATATATGAATCTGTGGAACATTTGATACATTTATTACAGCAACTGGCAAACAGGTGAAACTAGAACTTGACTAACGAAGGAGGAATTTCACACATCTCAGATGACCAATCAAGCACTGTAGGCTGCATATCATTGTCATTGTTTTTTGTTTGTGTGTTTATATTACAGTATATTATGCTGCACATTTTTTATTCTGATGTATGTTAATTACTTTGTGTGTGACATATAATTTGATTGGCAGTGTGAGTGCAATGTACAGTATGATGTCCAACCTAGGAGGCTACTCCTAACCTAAAATCCCAACACTATCTCACGGCAATTCATAACTTTTTGATTTAGTGGCTAATTCGAATGAATTTGTACTATCTCATTCATACAATTCAGTAATCTGCTTATCCCCCAATGATGGTTGGGTTTAGGGGTGTGGTTGGGTGCCACGCCTCCTTTTTAAAATTGTACATTTTCGTACAATTGAACACGTACGAATTAGCTACTAAACTGACAAAATGTAAAATAGTTACATTTCCTTGTGAGATCAGACTGAAAATCCTTATTTCTTATAATTTTTTAAATCTTATAAAATTTATTTTATTTCGTTTTTTACACAATTGCATTCTGTCAGAAGACAAAAAAACTGTTCAGTAACAATTTAAAAAAAACTGGGCTAAGACTGAAAGGTGGACACGAGGAATATTTCAATGGTCCTCTGTCAAAGTGACAAAACATCTAAACATTTTGACTTGCAGTGCTTATGCAATGCAAAAGGTACAAAGGATTTTGGGGACACTGACTGTTTAAATGAGAAGGAAATTTTGTTTTGACACATGAACGAACAGTTTTGGGAAAGATACGAGCTTTTGCGAGTGAGCTATAGTGTTGTGCTGAACTGTAAGACTGTTTTGCAAAACAATCTTAGAGTATTGAGAATGTAATTCCTGTTTCAAGAAATGAGCCAAACCAGTGGAAAAAACTGTAATGCAGTTTTTTTTTAATAAGTGTGAATGCTGACATCTGAGACAAAAAAATTTGTTTAGTTCACTTCTAAATGGATTTTGGTGCGGTTCAGCCATGATATTAATGCAACACAAACCAAAGAACATCTAAACAAACCAAAAACACAAACTGATGTGACAAGATATAACCCTAAAAAACGAAATGTTGGACGTTCAGTAAGTTGCTTCACATAATATACATTGTAAAAATAATTTCTTATTTTATTTCTTTAAGTTCAGTCTCAATAATAGCAGTTTTTGGGTCAAACCAAACAAATTAAGTAAACTGAACTGTACGTGTGAACATGCACAGCAAAGGGGAACAGAGTTCATTTTACCCAAGGTTTAGACTTGTTGATTTATTTTAACAAGTTGTACTAGTTTTTTTTTTTTGCTTCGGGCATAAATGACTACCAGGAAAGCAAACGTTCAGAACTTCCCCTGATTATTTCTTCCTCAAACAAAGATGTACATTTAAAATACCAGTTTGACAGTTGATCACACTAATGATCATTCTTTTTCATTTACAGTCTGCCAAGATGTTTAATTATGCTGGATGGAAGAAGACCTGTGATGCCCTGTTTGTTGTTTTCGCAGCAGTTTTCTTAGTAACTCGCCTTATAGTTTTCCCTTTTAGGTAAGAATCTCATTGGACTGTATGTGAAGATGAATTTGATTTATAAACGTCTCAAATACATTGAGTACAACTGTGGCGACAAATCATTTAAGAAATAGATTCTGTATTGATTGTGAGATTTATTTAGCTAATCTTAGCTTAATTTTTAACAGCAGATGACGCTCTGTGCAAATTTTTAACAGCAGATGACATTCTAGGCTAGTTTATTAAACATCAGAGGGCACTATAAGCTATTTTTTAAAGGCACATGGCGCTAGGCTAGGTTAGTTTTTAATTGTACATTCAAGTGCTTGTGTGTTCAGCTGAGTCATGTACGTTGGCTTTGATATCATTGGAATAATGTAAACACAGCTCTCTATGAACACTATTGTAATTTGCAAAAACCTTTCATTAACTTCATTAATGACAATTTTAGATTCCAGTGGTATGTGTAAGGAGTTGGATGCAAGCAAAGTACAGCTGTTTGTAATGTTAACAGTGCCATCAGTTGTTAAAACTAGCCTAAAGCACTATTTGTTGGTTAAAAACTAGCTTAGAGTGCCATCTGTTGATTAAAAACTA
>CAIGQZ010032594.1:5250860-5265433 GCA_903798205.1 Danio tinwini
GCTCTTGACTGAAAAACAACTCAAATCTAAGGTTTTATGTTTTATTTCCAGAATCGTCTACACCGCTGTGGTGGATTCATTGGATGTATTTTCTCCATACCCTGGTTATTATTTCTTTAACAGCCTGTTGCTGGTTCTTCAAGCTCTGCACATCTTTTGGGCGTGGCTGATTCTTCGAATGGTTCATAAGTTTGTCTTTTTAGGCAAAGTGAGTATCTGTGTTGCAAACCAATACTTTTCCTTTCACTTTCACTTTCTTTATAAAGCACCTTACAACTACACATGCTGACCAAAGTGCTGTACAAGCAAATAAAACACACACAAGATGTATAAAAACAAAGCACAACATGTCAAAACTAGCCCAGCCTCCCATAAGCTAATAACAAAAAACCCCCACAAATTTTAAACTAATTTAGCGATATTATCTCCTTAAATGTATACCATATAGAAATCTGACGTATGGCCATATATGAACATGTATATAACATTATAGTTAATATATTTGAACATATATGTACATGTTTATAATTCCAATGACTAAAAAAATATATACGTTAACATCAATTTCTGCAATATTTTGAAATGTATGTTGCATATATGCCATTTTATATATGTGAAATCCAAATATGAACTTGTATGTCATACATGTTAATTGCGGTATGTCAGATTTCTGGCAGGCTATTCCACAGCCTTGGACCCATGACAGAAAAGATAAATAAATGTAGGGTTATCTCTCTAAATGTTACAGTAAAAATAACTGTTTTTAAAGGTGGAACGAGATGAAAGGAGTGATGATGAAAGTGAGCTTGATGAAGTCGGAGAAGAAGAAGAAGAAGAAGAGCGCAACTGGGAGCAGAAAAAGGGTGCACTTAATTCAAAACTGGCTTCTTTGGCTAATAACTGTGTTTTGAACAATTTAACGAACCAGAGACAAAAAATGAATAGTAGAACGCCAAAGGATAGATAGTAAATCGACTTTAGGCATTTAAAGGGACAGTTCAAAATAAAAATTCTGAGTTTCCTTTTGTTGAACACAATGAAGATATTCTGAAGAATGGTGGAAAAGCCCCCTTTGACTTCAATCAGGCCCATGCAGAGGCTTTCCAAAGGGCATGTGCAGAGTAGAAGATGAGGGCACAACATGGCAAGAAAGCGAACTAACTACATTGAAGTGGAGGTAGGGAGGGGGGTTGATGGAGATTGCGAACTGGAGACCGGAGGGGGGTGGGGAGTGGGTTTGGGGCTAGGCTGAGGTATATCGCGAACTCAAGAGTGGGGGTAGAAGAGGCACTTGCGTTCATTTTGGAAGGGCACTTTATATCCCAGATTCAAAAGGGCATGTACACAGCACAGGTTGAGCCCTATGTGTGCACGTTCCTGACTTCAATAGTATTTTTGGACATCAGTTTGTGATGCCCCCCACACCCCCCACATTGTTGTTTTGTGTTCAACAGAAGAAAAAAAAATTTTTGGAAGCACTTGAACATGAGTAAATGAAGGAATTTTCATTTTTGTGTGAACTATCCCTTTAAGTGTTTTGTTTAACTCACTTTCTTAGCTTTCGTGTCTGTCAAGGTCCACATTTTAACTTCATATTTTGGTTTCATAACTATAATAGTACAATTTGATTATGTTGTTACCATTATAGTGTGTTTGAAGTTGATACAAAGTGACCCTTTTTAATTTTTTTAAAGTCTCATTGGCACATTAGTAGCACTTTAAAAGGTGTGCATTAAAATGACTTAAACGCATTTGAAGTATTAAACTGTTGAAATGTTTAAATTAAAATAGATTGTCACTAAAGTGCTGCTACTGTTCAGTATATATATATATATATATATAAACTCTTTTGAGAGCGACTACATTTAGATGCACCTTTTATAGTACTTCTCAAATTTGGACATGGTCTTTTTAAGTTGTGTGAAAATTTGTGAATTGTCTGCAGAGGCTCTTGTTTTTCCAGAATGGGCATTGATGGATATCTAGAAAAGACTTTAAGCGCCATCTTGTGGTGAAATGTCCATTTGTGTTTGTGGTTTTACTACTGGAGCTTGCTGTGTTTTGTAAGAAAGCACTTTTTTTCTTGAAAAGGGAGAAGTGGATTTGAGCACATCTTTTTGATTTGAGGACCTTGATTTTTCCAATAATATCCAGCTGCAGACCCACACTAGTTTCAGCACACATGATCTAGGCGGGGCGAACCATATATGGTTAAGTCGAATGTTAATGTTATTAACATCTCGGACATCATCATCATCAATATATATTTATATATATTACATTACACAGTAGTGTATACTATTTCACAAATATGTCAATCGTGACGTGCAAATGGGGAAGCGATTTTTATATAAATAGACTGAACATTTTTCTATCAGTCATCATAGATGATTAGTCATTCTTTATCTGACAGAGTCAATATAGCAGATACTCGTTTCCTGGCTTTGCTGAAACATTTTTCAGAGAATATATAAACCTTCTAAATTGAACAGGTTTGATTAATATAATGGATTCAATATAATGAAGGAATTAACATTAAGATCCTGAATCAATTTATTATGCTTAATCCTACAATTAGACGACCTATTATGTTTTCTTTGTGTATGTAAATACGTGAATGAAGTCGTAAGTGTTTTAACTAATTAATTTTATTTACATGATTTGAGTTCCAAAACTGCACAGATGTTAAAATGATAGTTACAATACAATAATGAAATACTGACTGAAATGGGAAACCCTAAACTGTTCACAGTCTAACAAATGGCAATCGTAGTATGGACGGTCTAGACTGCCATAATTGTGAACTACAGTAGGCGGTGATAATTCTCCTAAGGAGTTAGTTGCCATTAAACAAGAAAAAAATAGAAGACTGATCTGTCATTAACCATGGTTCGGCCCTGCCTAGATTGTGTGTCCTGAAACGTGTATGTCTGCAGCTGCATATATCTCGATTTTTATGAAAAATCCACTCCATTGAATGAAAGTGAATCGTTTTTGTTGTTCTGAATAGAGCTGGAAATTTTAATGTTTAGAGTACATTCACACAGCAAATCTAAGTTTATATGCACCATAGCCATAAACTGAGCCTTTCCTCTGAAAGCTGTGTGTGTGTGTCTGTCCTACTTTTTGTATTCTTAGTCTTAAAATGACCTGCGATTGTTTTTCTAAGGATGAATTTGACATTTTTGGTTCATGGGATTTTATTGACTCTGACTTTATGAATGCAATATTGCGTAACTTTTAACACTGACAGAAGGATATATATATATATATATATATATATATATTCTTGAGAAATATGAACCAGCTTCTTCAGTACTTTTAATGTTGTATATTTCTCATTCCAGTATTTTTTCTGTGGCTTTTGAATAACTATTAAAATTTTTATGTTAACACTCGAATTGTGCCTTCAAAAAGGATTCACATGCATTGTGAGGCAGCCTCTTATGGGTACAGGACAGGGTATTTTATCATCGATTTCCAAGCAGGCGTCAATGTAAGGGTCCAGCAGAATCATGTTCGGGTACGTTTTCTTTATCTTCCTCTCGCTTAGTATGTAAATCTGCCCATTCGCTGTGGCACAGCCTGTGAAGAATTTGTTATCCAGACAGTCCTCTTGAAGAACAGTCCACTCGTCTGTGTCGATGTCTAAGCGCAAAGTCTGTCCTCCAAGCAGATAGAGGGCGCCATTGAGCTCAGTAGCAAGAAGGTCATAACTGGAAAAAAATACAAATGTATCTAACAGGATACTTAAGCCCCGTTCAGATTATACAATTTCTTTCCTAATTTTGGCATGATTTGCTGGACGTAGGCTGTCTTGGGGATTCGTAAATGACCAATTTTCATCAGGACGCAGGATTCAATAATTGTTTTACTCTTTAAGTCAGGGGTGACCGACCCTGTTCCTGGAGATCTACCTTCCTGCAGATTTCAGTTGCAACCCATACCAAACACACTTGTGTGTAATTATCAAATGCCGGTCTGTTTGATCATGGTTGGAGCTGAACTCTGCAGGAAGGTAGATCTCCTGGAACAGGATTGGTCACCCATGCTTTAAGTGGTTTCAAATCTTTACAAGTTTAATTTTTATGTTTTACCTGGCCCTCAAGGTCTGAAGACTTTGGTTAGAATTCAAGTTATATGCTATTGGAATTGGAATGGAACACTGTTGGACAGTAGACCTTGAAGGACTCTAAAGATTGTTGGACACAAGTGGATACAGTTGCTGTACTTACCGTGGGAATGGAGAATAGGACACCACATCCCATTGATCGTCCCGTGGCCTGTACCTCTGAATCCCGTTGTAAACATCTCCATTTTCATCCAGACCACAGGCCACGTAAATACAAGTCCCCAAAGTTACAATGGCTGCCCTTTCCACAGACCGCACCATGGGGCTGACCACGTCCCATTCTTCTGCTCCAAGCACCAGTCTTTCAACATCGGCCACTGGTCCTTCATCCATACTACCTCCAAACACAAACAGCTGAAAGTCCAGAGCTGCCGAACAGTGGCTGTGTCTGGACTTCTTCATTGCTGGACCGTCCACCCATCGATTGTTGCTATGCTCATAAATGCTCACCCAGTCCACGCTATACCACAACACATCCCGGAAGTAGCCTCCAGTCACTACTATGTTGTCCCCTTTGAGCAAAAAAAAAAGGTAAGACTAAAACTCTTCCTGGTAAATTGCTGTAAAGTTATTAGAATAACTTTACTGGTAAAAATAAATAAATTACGCTGTTCGCACAGAGCAGAGTTCTGGCCATTCACTGGTAATGTTACAATTTCTCTTTCTGGAAATTTGCTTTTAAAAAGGGCCTGTGTTTTTAAAAACGTCCTGTTCACTCCTGATTTCATCACTGCCATTTAATGGTAACTTTACAGAAATGTCTGTGTGAAGGGCTAATTATGATGAGGTGTGTTTTTGGAGATTAACGTTGTGCAAAAATTTGTTCCGTCGAGGATCAAACCTCGATAACTACAGGTATAGATTGGAGCAATGTTGAAACTAACCTCTCAAGTACTTTAAAGTAATTCGTAAATCTCAAGAAACAGGATTGGTCAACTTTGACTTGAAACGTTTATTCTGGGAAGGGCATGCAACAACTCATGTGGAATCATGTTCCAGTGAGGACAATGTGCTTAAGGTTGAGTCCAAAATTTTAATGTAAAAAATAAATAAGACCTCATGTTAGAATCGCTAAAATTAATGTTAATTAACATGTTAATTGTAATCATATAGAATGGAACCATGAATTCAGTGTGGGTTCACAATTCTTCCTCACTTCTACCTCACAAATTTTCATTTGGGCAATTCATTTTACAGTGGCGACCCCTGATAAATAAGGGACTAAGCCAAAGCAAAGTGATTGAATGAACGTTTTCATTTGCATGGAGTAAATAATATTGGACTTAGTTTTCAAGGTTTCTGTACATGCTCGTTTAGACAATTCAGAGCCACCATAAAAGTGAGAGCCAAAATCTAAAACGGCATCTGTTTAGGATCAGTTAAGTTCAACGGACACAATATTCCCTCATTATTTTTCTGTTTTGAATAAGAGAGGGAAAAACGAGCATCACTGCATGAACATTATAGTATTATGCCCCCTCCACCCAAAAAGTATTCATTGATACATATCGGACTGATAGTGCAAGGAGCAAGGTTTTTTGTGCATGACAATTTTTTAGATTTATAACAAAACATACAATATTTTCAAACTCAGTTTGCAAAAAACATAACCTAAAATATCTTGTAAGAGGTTGTTACCTACTGCAGCCACAGAGTACTGTGTAAGACACTTCTTTTGTAGAGGTGGATGAGCTTGCCACCTTCCACTGTAGGGATGAAACTGATACAGCAGCTGCGTTTCTTCTTCATGCGATCCACCGAGAACAAACAAAGTTTCCCTCGAGCGAGTCCTAGGCACAGACCTGCCCATAGTCCAGCTGCTGGGCAAGTTATCATTCAGCCTACAAATGAGCTTAGCACGTGGGTCTGAACTGTTGATCTTGGACAGAAGATCAGTAATGTAGGGAAGACTTAAACACTCTGGCCTAACCAGGCCCACCAGCTCCATGAAGTCTTCTTCCCGACTTGGCTCAAAGGTCGCCCAGCGAAGGGCCACATCAAGGACCAGATCTTCCCTGGGAATACTTAGGTTGTCGCTAGCAAGCAAATCAGCAATGCTCTCCTTCGAAAGACACATAAAGTCCTCCTCCGAGGCTATGGCAGGCAAGTGTGTTAAGACTACATCCCGGGCTGCTGCATAAAGGTCCAGACAACCTAGATGCCAAGCATAAGCCATCATTCCCAAGCAGTTACTAAGATGCAGTTGCCTTTCCAAGAACTTGCAGCAAAGTAGCCGAGCCTTGTCGATTTGGAGAAAATCAGCAGCCTCCAAAATATCAAGGATATTCTTGGTGTCCAGGGTGAGTTTCAAGTTCTTTGTGAACTCCATAAGTGTGTGAAACTGTTGCGGTCCAACTCCCTTAATCTCAATAAGCTTCCTGGAGCTCTCCCGACCACCGCCAAAAAACAAGGCTCGGAAGTAGGGACTCATTTTTGCCAAACGCTCACGGTTCACAAAAAATGACTCTCCTTCTACTTTGAGCACTACATCAGGAGCAACGTCAACATCATCCGGATCCTCTTCAGCTACAATTTTCCCAGTATTTGGGCTCTGGTCAATAGTATCTACTGTTTGTTTTTCACAAGCCATGACGCTGATGTGTGCTCGCCCTCCCACCACTCACTTCTCTGCTGAAGTGTATCAGATGACATTTATCAACCCAGTCTGTCACTGGGAATGGGGTCAGCAAGCAAAGGAAAGAGGGCTAAATATATCTTGGGTAAAACACTAGAGACCCCATTTCAGTAAGCAGAAAAATGTTTGGTAAATATTTAAAGGTAGGCTTCTGCCGGTATCAAATTTTCTTGTTGCGATTAATTGCTAAAACGTTTATTGTGATGTATGGCATTATCATGATATTGACCTAAACTAATGAAATGGTTACATTAACAGGTATAATAACTAAAAAATACTGTGTATTGCTTTATTGTTTATACATGGTCATAGTATATTAATGTTTTAAACGATTTCAATTGCAAAATCATGTACAACAGACAACACTTTACAACAAAGTATCATTAGTAAACCTAAGTGATTAGCCATATTGTATTTAAATGTTAAAGTGAACAAAAAAATACAACTGAATTTACTTAACTCTATTAATAAAATAAGTCTGAATTTTTAATGTATTATTAGGCATTAACTAGAAATTAACATCACCTAAGATTAAAAAAATGTTTTTGTAATTGTCGTTGACTTTAGTTAAATTAACTGATAACAAATAGTCTTACTGTAAATATTTAAAGAACTGGCCTATAAAACGTCACAGAATTTTCAATGTCGTAGGCCAGATAAACATGAAAATGTCAATGTTTGAAAATAAATTGCCTATTAAGTCTTAAAGAATTTTGGTGCTCTTATGAACACTACTGCCAATACAATGATCTGAACATCATTAAAAGGAACTAAATTTTGACATAATTATTCCTGGTATTTTGAAGTGTCCAGGATATAGATAGTGTGCATGTTCACAATCTATTGAATATTGGCATAGGTCTATTTAAAAGTATAACTTTCTAGAATTTAGTTATGTATAATGTCAGTCTTCACATTAGTTTTAAATTTATTTGAATTGAATGCATAAGAGCGACGCAGTGGCACAGTAGGTAGTGCTGTCACCTCACAGAAAGAAGGTTGCTGGTTCGAGCCTCGGCTGGGTCAGTTGGTGTTTCTGTGTGGAGTTTGCATGTTCTCCCTGCGTTCGCGTGAGTCTCCTCTGGGTGCTCTGGTTTCCCCCACAGTCCAAAGACATGGAGTACAGGTGAATTGGGTAGGCTAAATTGTCCGTAGTGAATGTGTGTGTGTGGATGTTTTCCAGAGATGGGTTGCGGCTGGAAGGGCATCTGCTGTGTAAAAACATGCTGGATAAGTTGGTGGTTCATTCTACTGTGGCGACCCTAAGATTAATAAAGGGACTAAGCCGAAAAGAAAATGAATGCATAAGTTGTCTAGGTTAATACCACAACTAACCATGAGAGGTAGCTGTTAGACAACTAAAAATTTTCAACCCACATATAATTTTCTTGTATTCAAATAGTGCATGGTAAACACATACTGCGTAATAGTGGTTTAAAAAGTTAGGTTATGTTCGGTCGTTCGTTCGTTGCAATACATAGTGAGTATATGCTGTACAGAACTTACACTCGAACCCGAAGTCTAATGGCCATTTGTCTAAAATTATTACTCTTCGTTTTCCTAGAGAATTGATCTTCTCTGTTTAAACAACAACAAAAAAAACACCAAGTCCCTGCTTTGGATTGTCTCAAACTTACTGAGACTGAAACAGTTTGTCAAAAGATTGCTTTCTCCCCGTCGGGGAATCGAACCCCGGTCTCCCGCGTGACAGGCGGGGATACTCACCACTATACTAACGAGGAGCAAGTTAAAACAACCACGAATAGTTGGTCATTAGAACCTACGACTTGAATTCTTAAGCTTCATATACTTCTATATTTAATGCATGTGATTTTAGCCCTAAATTGAAATTTTGAAAAAAAAAAAAAAAAACAAAACAGCAAGTTGGGTGTTTTGAACCGAAACACAATCAACATACAAGCTCAACAATGTCAAAAACAACAAAAATCTATTTGGCAAAAACATGTTTCTCCCTCAATTATATATATTTTTTATTTTTAAACTTTCAAATATTTTTTGCTCTACAAAATGTTTCTTCAGAACTTTTCTTTAAAACATTTCTCTCAAAATCTGTTCTCTTAAAAAAAAAAATATTTCTCAACAAAACTCACCCCTCTCTTCAAAAACCTTTTCTCTTTTCGAAACCTTTTCTACCAAAGAACAACACCAGAGAGAGAGAGAAAAAAAAGATGGCTAGCTAACATTAGCATGCAGTACCAACCTTAGCCAAAAGATGTCCCTAACAGTATACATGAATTCTGCTTAACCTCTGAATTGGGGAGACATTTTTCAGAATATGTTTTTATTTTTTAAACAAACTATATATTGTGTATACAATTTTCAAGTGTGAATTTTCTCAATTCATCCTTTATATAGGTGTTTTATGACACTGGTTGTCATTAGTAACACCCCAGTACACCTTTATTTATTAGCTAGAAATCTTTTTTTTTTTGTCTCCTAAAGTTTTTAAGTTTTTAAGAAAGATAAACATTTTGTTTCCAAAACTTCTTTCTTCATAAACGTTTTTCTTTTAAAAACAAGTTTCGAAAATAAATTATAGAAATATAATAAATATATATAATATTTTTTATATAATAAATATAAGAAATATATATATTTTTTGAAAATAGAAAAACAAAAATTAAAAATAAAGAAAAACAGGAGAAAATGTATTTTAAATACTACAACTTTTCTATTTGAGAGCAAAAAGAGATACGGGATATTGACAGACAAAAATGTTTTAAAGCAATAAATAAAATTATGAAAGAAAAACAAGGTTTTAGAGGAAAAAAATCTGAGGGGAAGAAAACGTTTTCATATTTAGAAATCAAGAAAAAAAAATCATGACCTTAAATTTGCTTTTATTATTTTCACATTGTAGCCTTCTGTATGTCTTACTATATTCCTTGCTATGCCCAACTCATAAGATTTTCTATATAAAAAATGTCTTTAAAAAAATCTGCAAAAACTTTATTTCATGGGTTTAACTTTTAGTTTGCAAATTAAAAACAGAACTTACAAGAAACTGGTAAACAAGTAAATTTATTACTCCACGATACTGGCACCTGCTGGCCAAGGGTATTACTGCATAGTAGCCATAATGTTTTCCAAGCAGTGTTTGAGAGTTTTTGAAGAGAAAACGTTTGAAGCATCTAAAATAAAAATAAAAATGGTTGAGAAAAAAAAACTGGAGGAACAATTTTATAAGAGCAAGTAAGTTTAGTAAAAATTATCGACATACTTTTAAGCCAACTTGAAAAAATTAAATTAATCCAAAAGAAAGTTTTTGAAGATAGAAAATCATTTAACTTGAACAAACTAAATACAAATTTAGAATATCTTTAAAAGGTAAATATAATGAAGAGATTTTTTGGGGCAAAAAATAAAAAAACAATCTTAGGACTGGACTTGAGGTTCAATATGAGATTTTTTTTCCCCACCACCTTGTTCACATTGTAGTTGAGGGTTCTGTAATATTTCGACAACTATGAAGTATGTCATAAATGCCATGCGCATGTTTCTCCAAAACAATGATAATAAATTATCATAAGAAAGAAACTTTCTATGAGGGCTTTGGAATCATTTTTGTGGATCCATTTCTGATTAAAGAAACAAGATAATCCAAAGCTCTGAGACTTCATTGAAGCTTTTTAAAAGCAATTTATTTCACACACCACTGAAACAACACATTCATAAACCACTCAGCAAACTCTTTTGTGATGATGCACTTAAGACCAAACTCTTAAACAGGTTTTCTTTCTTCACACATCAAATCCCCCAAGACGAACAAAATTATACAAAATGCTGAAATGAAAAATCAAAACTGCATCACATGTGTAAACAGGACGCCTGTACCTGTTAAAACACCCAAAACATTTTCAAACGTACTCCATAAAAATAGGCATATCCTTCCAGCACTATACAAGCCAATACCATAGGAGCAGCACACATCATTTAGATAAGAAAATATATATGCATTCTGCAACCACTTGAAGCATTGCACTGTGATGCTTGCAGATAAATCTGTTAGTCGTCAATTTCCAGTTTCTTATGTTTGGCACTGTCTTAAGTTTACAACAGACACCAACACAACACTGTTTACTCCTTCACTCTAATATGTACAAATACGCAAGGACTAGTTAACCAAAAATACAAATTTTAATTGTCGTTTACTTACCCTGGTGTTGTGTAATTGCCGTTTGAAGTTCCTCAATTACCACACGAGAATTGTTTTTAAAATCCTGTCACTGGTTCGTCCACATAATAAATAGCTTTTTAAAAGACGCAAATGTATCAGAATGATTCCACGCGACACGTGTCGAATATTTTAAGGATTATTGAAGTACATGACAGTGTTTGCTGAAAAACAAACCGAGATTGAATGTATAATTTAATGGAAACCATCCGCGCCCGTCAGTAAGACTGCGCGTTCACGAGACCCTCAGCGCGGCAATTCACTCAAACCAGCACGAGTTTTGAAAAATCTAAATGAGTAAAAAAAGCTGACACAAAATACACTTCATATACCGTGTTCTTCGTCTGAAGTTAATATATCCGTGGTTTTCGTCGAAAGACATCTGTCAGCTGCCATAATTATAATTTTTTTCTTAGGTCTGGAGAAAATCATATTTTTGGCGAAATACGGACATCGGTTACATCGGTTTCTAGGCTTTGTAACTTAAGTTGTATTTTAATGAAGATTAATCCATCGTCGCGGTGCACTTGTTTGCTATTCCTGAGTAAGGAGGAATGGCGCGCGCTCTTCTCGTGAACGCGCACTTAAAGAGAAACGGTCAAAATCTGCATTTCCGTTGAACGGTAACCCATTTTAAAATTCTATCTTTTATTTTCACCAAACCCTATCGTTTATCTTTTAAAAGCTTACAGAACACGGATGGGATCGTTCTGTCATACTTTTTAATAGCTTATCCGGCTCATTTTGAGGAAAATGTAATGAGTGAATTGCAACACCAGGGTGAGTAAACTTCCATTTTTTTTAGATAAACCAACCCTTTCAAATGACACATATGCATAATTCCATGAGGTTTCGGAGACACTCGACCACATTCAGATGCTTCACTACATAAAACACAGCCTACAATTGTTGCAGCATTTTGGGCTCCATTCAAAACCAACTCTCAATCAGTTTCTACTGCACACTGAACTGGTTTGACGTGGGAAATATAGACAGTAAACATAACTTGGACATAGTTTTATAACTGGATTGTCACATCTGAACTCATCTATCAATGATGTCTCAGTGTTGTAGACATGACTGACAAATCTGACTTTAATCATGGGTGTAAAAATGCCAACATTGGGTTTATCTCTTTTATGAATGGTATAACATTGAACAATTAGTATAGTTTGTTGGCATCAACTAAATAAAAGTTGTGTTTTACCCAGCAGACACCTGTATGCACAAAAATGATTTCAAAATATGTAACATGGCATAAGTTTCCTTAGACAAAATATTTAAAGGGATAGTTCACCCCAAAAAAAATTCTAATAAATATTACTCACCCTCAAGACGCTCCAATGTTTCTTTTTGGTTGAACACAATGGTTGATGAAACCAGTAGTCATTGATGTCAAGAGTATATTAAAAAAATTATATGGCAGTCAGTGTCTACTGGTTTACAAAATTTTTTGAAATATTGTTTGTGTTCAATATAAGAAAGAAACTGAAACATGTTTGGATAATTGGAGTGTAAGTAGATGATGTCCGAACTATCAAATTTGGGTGAACTATTTCTTTAATTTAACGTGGCTAAACAAAATGGAAAATACCTACTCTATTGCAGAAAACCTAACAAAAATGGGTTGTAAAAATGATGAAAGTCAATTTTATAGGCGAGAAACTCTAAATGGTAACTAAATAGAGTAAAAAAGTATCATTAATACTATTATTAATACTGCAATCGAAAAAAATGATGATGCATAATTATTCCAATGGAGAAAAACGCAAAACAAAAAATGGTTTACAAAAAATCGTGTTGAGAAGTTGTACATCTATCCCGCAAAAAGTCATTTTCATTGGTGACAAACTAAATTTGCCATCTACCTTGACTAAATCATCTCAGAAAACGTGAAATGAATGATAATGTGTTTTTTTGGCAGGGTTTTAACTGCGATAAATAAAACCTCACTCGACACACAACGCATTAATAGCAGCAGAATCCAGACAGACAACAGACTCCTTGGGATCGGCTATATATCTATTAAAATAAAAGCTGTGCTGATTTAACATCACATCATGGCTTCAGTTTAAACTCCATGACAATTATCATGGAAGACCAGTCGACTTCCTACTTGTTCACATTCACACTCACTCTCTCTCTCTCACACACACACACACACATGTGGCCTAGCGGTTTCACTTTCTCTGCCGTCATAACGTTCACTCATCGTCAAAGTTCTGCTGAAGCAGGAAGTTCGCCGCGAGGTTCTCGTTCTTCTCGCAGGCGAAGTACGCTTGAACGACGAGACCCTCAGGAAACCCCAGAGCTTTTAACTGGAGGAAAAAGATAACATGAATTTAAGATTGTGTAAAATATTTAAAGCATCAGCTAATTTTCATTACTTAAAATAAAAGTTATACTAACACAATGCCATTAATACAATTCTAATAATTTTTAAACTATTTTAAGACATATTTTGGTTGAGGCAAAACTAAATAATTTGAACGCAACAGTGAAAACAGGTGAATTATCCCATGTAAATAAATGTAAATATTTATGATATAAATACAAAATAACTTAATATATAGTGTTAATAATTAAAAACAATTTATGCAATTATTTGTAAAAAACTGTATTTTCAACTGACAAAACAAATGATGTTTAACAGAGCAAGGAAATTTTCACAGTATGTCTGATCATTTTTTTCTTCTGGAGAAAGTCTTATTTGTTTTATTTTGGCTAGAATAAAAGCAGTTTTTAATTTTTAAAAGCCATTTTAAGGTCAAAGTTATTAGCCCCTTTAAGCAAATTTTTTTCGATAGTCACCAGAACAAACCATCATTATACAATAACTTGCCTAATTACCCTAACCTGCCTAGTTAACCTAATTAACCTAGTTAAGCCTTTAAATGTCACTTTAAGCTGTATAGAAGTGTCTTGAAAAATATCTAGTCAAATATTATTTACTGTCATCATGGCAAAGATAAAATAAATCAGTTATTAGAGATGAGTTATTAAAACTATTATGATTAAATCTCTCAGTTAAACAGAAATTGAGGGAAAAAATAAACAGGGGGGTTAATAATTCTGATATATATAAACAAGCATATATAATTCCATGCAAATGTCGACCATGCCATGAAAAAATTAAAGATTTTTTTTATTAAATATTTTTTTAATTATTAAAGAAATTATTATAAAAAATTGTGTGTAATCAAGTATTTTACAGTTCTTTAGAAATACACAAAAATGTCTCTGTCAATATTTTCAAACTATTATATTTGATTTACCAAAGTCACACAAGTGGCAATTTCACTTCAGTCACATCCATAACAGAGATGTCACATCCATAACAACACTTTTTCCTCATAAATGCAAAATATTAAATCAAATAAAATAATTTGTTCTATAGTGAGCCAACTCTTATCCTTTTGACTATCATTGTTTCTTTTAGGCTGTGCAATTTAATTCACAGAATTTCTACAAAGTATGTTGTATACTGTAAACTCACAGACTTTTTGGTCACATCCATAACACATGTTTATTTTCCTCATTTAAAGTACAAAAAATGTTTATTGGAAAATATAATGAAACATATACATATATATATATACATATACATATAT
>CAIGQZ010032594.1:5315433-5327436 GCA_903798205.1 Danio tinwini
ATGGTCAGAGATCCAGTTTTATTGTCCAGTTTCAGTCTGTCTCTGAAAATCCCATCAAGAACATCATCAAATACAGAGAATCTGTTTGCTGTTATATTGATTTCTGCTATTAAAGTGCCTTTAATCCACCACTGAATCTGATCCTCATTCTTCAGTTCAGTGAGAACAGAGCTCAGAGTGACTGATTTTCCCTCCTGCACTTGATAATAAACTCCACCTGCAGAACAGAGTTTGTCAGATTAAAGCTTTAAATCACATGATGTTGGCTTGATAAATCTTGAAACATCTGTAAAATACTTTTAATCCTTTAAATGAGAAGTTAATATTTTTCATTCATTTTCCTTTGGCTTAGTCCCATATTATTAAGCAGGGGTCGCCACAGCAGAATGAAGTCGCTGGTTCGAGCCTCGAGCCACTGTTGGCTCCAGTTTCCCCCACAGTCCAAACACATGCAGTAAAGGTGAGTTGATAAACTAAATTGGCCATAGTGTATGAGTGTGAATGAGTGTGTGGATGTTTCCCAGTGATGGGTTGCAGATGGAAGGGCATACGCTGTGTAAAACATTTGCTGGATAAGTTGGTGGTTCATTCCACTGTGGCGACCCCTGATGAATAAAGGTACTAAGCCGAAAATGATTGAAAGAATGGTGTAAAGTGTGGTTATGATGACCATAATTCTACATAATTATGAGCATTTAAACCACATAATTATATAGAAAATGAGGCGTATAAATGCAAAAGGTCCACTTTTTAAAAAATAAAGAACCACCCTTACACCAGGCTAGCTACAAGCTTGGGCTTAATGATTTGCATCATCAGATGTGATTGTTACTGTAATGCTCAGACTGCATGATTTTCAAAGTAATCGTGTCACAGATGTTTTCACACTCCATGACTATCTGGGCTAGCGTTTTGTCACTGCTTTGTTTACACTGCAAGATGGATTGACGACAGTGGGTTTCACACTGTATGACTTCAAAATAGGAAGAATCGCCGACAACTTTGTCCAAACTACGTCTGACAACCAAAAACACGTAGAATATCTTTTGCTATTAACTACATAACGAGAAAGAAGCCTTTAATGGGGTAGAAATGTACATATTTGCTCATCTGGGTTTGAAGGAAATTAGTCATTTCTGCTCAACTTTTTTTTCGGTTGTGGTTTTGCTCAGATCACACGTCAAACAGACACGGGTGCTCCTGCCGAATTTCTGCTAGTTTTTTCTCTATTTCTTGGGTCCAAATAAACTGAAAATGAGCGCTTTTAACTTCTTCACCAACCTCCCGCTGACCTGCAGCCCAGGTAGCAAAGAATTCTGGCCCAGATTTGGCATAAAGCTGGCACAGAAGACATTCGTCCGGCACTGGCATACAGCATGTGGGCCAAACATGGCCCAGGTTTTGCAGAGGTGGCACCGTCTTCAAGGCAACACACAAGACTTGGACCAGATTTCAAATGTAATATTTGGCCCAGATGTTAAAAAATTATATGTGGGCCATGTAAGTTTGGCCTGTCTTGACCCACTTTTAAAATACATAAAAAAAAATTTTGAGTAAAAAAACTATTCTACCAATCAGGTCACTTTGAGAAAAAGTGTGGCCATAAAGCAAAATGCTTCATGGGTTTATCAAATTCATTGCAGTTGTGACACACCAACATATCTGGCCACGTTCAGAGCCAGTTTTGGGTTATTAACTTGGCTGAGACTTGGCCCAGATATGGTCCATGTTTGGCTCTTGTATGGAAGTCAGACTTGATCCAGTCTCGTATCGTAATTCACTGCAGCATGTGGGCCAAGCAAAAGCTGATTGTGTTGGCCAGATCTGGGCCAGAGAAATTTTGCTATGTGGGAGGTAACCACACTAGTGGACGCTGCGCTCTCATTGGCTGTAGGTGATCGCTGATGTTGTTTTCAGTCAAAACTCATTTCACACGGCATGATTTGAATCGCCGACAGCTTCAGACATATAGCATGCCAAATATCTCACGCACATCGGCGACTTATCTGTGATTCTCTCAGATCACATATTAAAAAAAAGTTCACACTGTGTGATTGTCACTAACGTGCACGAGTACCAATTTGCCTGCGATTTCAGGCATTTGTCTGCGATTTCTCAAAACCTGTCAAAATCGGGGTTAAAATGATGCAGTCTGAACTCTGCATTAGTGTAATCAATCTGGCAACCTGTGTGTGAGTCAAGTCTGAGGAAGAGGGGCCAGGGGTAAACCCTCTCCAATATATTGAGCTTGATCTGCAATATTAATCTCAATCCCAAATACAGCATCTTTAAGCCTGGCTCACACTGTAAAAATAGTGATTTGTAATAATAATTTATGATTATAGCTCGATAGACTGTACAAACAAAACTCCCCTCGCAATGTAAGGTCTCAGTTGTCCACAGGTCACAAAAATGCCACTGCATTAATGTGCACATTTACAGTAGGCGCAGCTGTAACACTTCTAGCCATACGCTTGTCGTAAATCCCTCCTACTTCGAGGCCTGGATCGAGTGGTCTGAATCCAGAGTGGATATTATTGAAATAAATCACCAATCTACCAAAAAGTGCCTGTTCATGAGTACAACCACATTCCCATCAGGAGGCGGCGTAATCTTCTCTGTGAGAAAATTCTGCTTTTACAATCCAAAGTGATCCAACATTAGCGCCCGATAGCTCATTCCGTTATGAGAAAAGCTTCAACAGAAGTGCTGCCACACTACCGCATCCTTAAAATACATGTAAAAGATGAGATGTTTTGGTTATTGATAGCAGCAGCACTTACACAAGCGTCTTCATACAGGAAATTTATTTTACTTTGTAGGCAACCACAGATTCAGATGCCTGCCGTTCTAGAATGAGTGCTCTAAATGTTGGTTCACTGTACATCTCTGCATTAATTTCATTAAACATTTGGAAAAAATGTGAAAGACACTTGATTTTTTTAACTTGGAGTTTACTTTCTTCAAATTCTGGCAGTCAGAGCGCTTCTGCAATAGCATGAGGAGCACTAGGTGAATAAACGTCTATTGCCAATAGAAAACTAGTTTAAAAATAAAACTCATCTGTGTTGCCTAATGGCTGTAAAAAATATGGACGACGCGTGCCTTTTCGCTTTTTGAAGACAAAACTGTCAAACTGTCGCAAAAGACTGCTGAAATTGAAGCCTGGGCATGCACAGAAGGCCAGAGACAAATGCTTATACGTGAAATCAACTAATCCCCCCCCCCCCAACTTAGCACTTGACCGCCGATATCTGCACTATAACAAAGGCTCGCTAATGCAAATATAAGCACTTACATTTAAAAACAATAATAGTATAGGATTTAAAAACTGTGTGATGTAAACTGTTATAATTTATTTAAAGCAAAACATGCTGGACTGCAGAAATAAATGATCTTTCACACACTCAAGCCTGAGTTAGACTAAAATGAGCACAAAATAATATTTCTCTTATAACAGGTGTCAAGGGATGTGACACTGACAACAGGGGTGCGGATCCACATGCAGGTTTATTAGCAAAGTCAGGCAAGCAGTGGTCAAAACAGGAGCAAACAGATGTATGAGGGCAATCCAGAGTCGTAGTCAATAGTAAGGATGGCTGACGTGAAACTGACATTTCGATACAATGTCGAGATCCCAAAGCGCAAGTGTTTCGAAACACTGCACCGAAGCATGGTCCGAAACACCCAGGTCACGTGACTAAAGTGTTTTGAAACACTTGGTCATGTGACTAAAGCGATTCAAAGCATCGATCAGCTCAGAAGCGTTTCGAGACCTGGCGAATGCGCATTTGACAGACAGGGTCTGACAATTCTTCTGTCTGTTATGGCCTAGTGGACCGTGCGCGTGCATGTTGTAACTGAGCTTCAAATTTCTTTTGGGTTCGAATCCCAACTTGTACAAATACTCCGAAATCCCGATTTTATGTATTTTAATCATGTTACTGTTTTATGGTGTAGTCTAGATAGGATACAGCTGCTGATACGCCATCAATACAGCATCGTTTTTGTAACACTGTAAAACAATAATTCATTTTTTACAGTACTCTGATGGTTGGGTTTAGGTTTTGGGTAGACATAAATAAAATACAATAAATGGGAAATTTAATAAATAATATAAATAATTCTTGTTAACTTCTGGCCACAACCGTGTCTGATCTAGCAACAACCCTGTTTTATAACCAAAACAAGACATATTTATTCACAAAGTGTTTATTCGGATGTCAGACCAATGTTGAAAGAAAACAATACAAGAACAGAGCAATTTAAACTGATATTAAACCATTTCTAAAGAAATATCTCAGCCTGGATTCGAACCCAGTATGCCGACAAGATAGTCAGGAACCCTAACCGCTCCACTAAACCACTTGTAGGTTCAATTTACAAAGTGGAGTTTAATACCTCAATTTAACTGTTATTTGCTGACGCTGTTCCAGTGCAATACATAAAAAAATTACCACTAGGTGTCGCCGTAGAGTGAGGTTTCGAAACATTTCGAAGCTTCGACACATTTGCTTCGACTGTTTCAGTGATTCCCAAAGCCTCGCTTTGCCCACCACTAGTCAATAGCAGACAAATGGTCAAAGGCAGGCAGCAGACAGGATGAACAGACAGACGTGGCAAAGGTCAAAACCAGGCAAACTAGACAAAGGATAACACGTTGTGGTGTCACTGTAAACTGATAACAAGACGCAGCACCAACTGAGCGTTTGAAAGGTGTACTTATAGTCCATGTAATCAGTGTCTGAGCAGCTACAGCTGTGCCAGTTTAATCAGTGGAGACTTGGAGCAGGTGAGTGTGTGTGTGTGTGGCCTGACTGGGTTTTGTAGTCCATTTCTCAGCAGATTTGTAGTTCTATGTGTTTGTGCAAGTTTACCAGCGATCAATGGAGAGAGGATCGCTGGTGATCGTGACAACAGGGTTGTTGGTATTTGCTATCTTCATAGTGATAAAATTAACACTTGTAAAATATGAACAATAACATATGAACAACACAAACATTTTTAGAAGGTTTTTATTTTGAATTAGCAATCAACAAGACCAAAAATATAGCCTCCACACCACAGATAACGGTTACCATGCGAGAAAAATCCTGCGTTTAAAAGATAAATACAGCAAGATTTCTAAAAATCAACAGGATATTTACACATCCCATCCCTGCACTATATAAAATAATTCTTGGCAAACTTCACAGTATTAATAAATCAACTGTTGTCTACCAGCTGCTGAACATCACTTGTATATTGTTTATTTTATTTTTTTGCCTTCGTTTGGTTTATTAGATGCCTTAACTTCTGGCAAAGAGGAATTTACCTTCATTTTAATGTGTATTAGGAGTTTTCAAATAAAAAGCCAACGGTAAATGATGTATATAAATAATATATAACATTTACAGCTCTATTTGTTATACATGATTCGGCTTCTCATATTTTCTAACAGCAAATTCAGTAGATGAACTCAATACCAGAGCTCTAACTCTACTATCAGAGATCGCTGGAAAACACACTCACATTCATATGAACTACAAATCGGCCATGTTCATGGACTACATATTCAGTCATGCCACACACACACACACACACACACACCTGATGCAGGTCACCAGTGATTGCAAACACACAGCCGAAGCTGCTCACATACTGATTACATGGACTATAAATACTTCTTATGTCATGATCACCAGCAATCTTACTAGATTAAGACTGGGTCATTATTTATTAAATAAAACACTTAAAATAATAGGGAAGCATGAAACTGGATTGTGTGAGGGCTGTAGTAAAGAGGAGTGTCAGTAGAACATGTGATTCTAAATGCAACAGGTATGAAAAACAGAGGGAGGACATGAGAAAGGATCTAAAGGAGATAGGGATTCAGGAAATAACATTAAAAGGTTTACTGAGTAAAAAGGACAGGGCTCAGACCAGAATTATTATGAAGTTCTTGAGAGAAACTGGTGTTTATGATAGGATATAAATAAACCATTTAAATTATAATAGAAAGCAAGGGGAAGAGAGTTAAATACAAGTATAAGAAGTAGTAGTAGTAGAAGTAAGAGTAGGTGTATGAGTATTGTGGTGGTAATTATTATTATTATTAATATGAGTGTTATGATTATGGTGATGATTAATATTACATAGGGGTGAAGGGTGTGTTTGTAAGTATGTGTGTATATGAGGAAGGTGGGGGGAAAATGATAAGTCTGTAAACCCAACCTCTGGTCCACACTCCGAAGCTGAAGGTGGCGGTAATGCACCAAAAACGCTGGATGCCAACTGCCGTAAAACTATAAGAAGAGAAATCTAAAACACCATAGATCACTAGAAAACATTCACAAACACATAAGACTACAAATCTGCAGGTTTATGGACTACAGATCCCAGTCATGCACTACACACACAACCGGTTCCAGATCCTGACTGATTACACTCACAGCTGATGCTGCTCAGTGACTGATTACACACACATATATTCCGCTCACTTTGAGACAGGCATGGCTGAGTCTTCTGTAACCAGGGGTGTGACACTGACACCAGGGCTGCGGATCCAAGCGCAGGGTTTCATTGACAGGATGGTCAGGCAAGCAATGATCAACACAGGAGCAAACAGATGTATGAGGGCAATCCAGAGTCGTAATAGCAGGCAAATGGTCAGAAGGCAGGCAGCAAACAGGATTGATTAAACAAACAAACAAACAAACAAACGCTCAAAACACAGGAAACCACTTCGTAATGTTACTTAACAGATAACAAGAGTCCATGTAATCAGTATGTGAGCAGCTTCAGCTGTGTGTTTGCAATCACTGGTGACTTGCATCAGGTGTGTGTGTGTGGCATGACTGAATATGTAGTCCATGAACATGGCCGATTTGTAGTTCATATGAATGTGAGTGTGTTTTCCAGCGATCTCTGGTAGTAGATCGCTGGTGATCGTAACAGAACTAATAAAGCCCGATAAAGCCCTGACCTTAACGAATAAAGAGTGTTCCACCAGATCCTGTATGTCAGAAAGTATAGTTTACTGCTGAACTCATTTTATCATGGTAAAATAACACAGAGTAGTAGTGAAGTAACACACTTCAATCTCCTCCCGAAGCTTCAACGCTCTGCTTTGAGAAACTGTCAATCACAACTGTTAATCACAATGACACACCCAGCAGTAAATTACTGGCTAAAAACATACAAAAGCCGAAGTCACACTAGAGTTTGAGCTTGTGAAATTTTGTCGTATGACGCTGTGAAAAGGGGCGAGATTAAACAAGATGATTAGACATTAATAAAGCGAGCGATTGCTCCATGTTTTAAATTTCTGTTCAGAGAGGTCATGTTTTGATTCTGGATTGGTCTCACGCAGTCAAGTGATGCGATTTCGCAGGTCAGAGTTAACCAAGCTTGAACTTTGCACCGCAGCAACCTGCGAAACTGCGTTTCCGGTCTGAAGCATTCGCAAAGTCTATGGGGAGAAAAGCCCAGCGTGACCACGGCTAAAAATGAAGATCTGCACCTATAACAGCACGATAACCAGAGCCTTAAGTGACCAGAACCATCTTGCGGGACATTTTATTGCAAGTGTAATACATTTTTTAATTTGGGCTCCAGTCTCATTGATAAACACGGAGGAGGCGGGCTTTATGACTTATACTGCAGCCAGCCCCCAGGGGGCAATCTAACAGCCAGGACCTTCACTCAAAAGCAGGCGTGTGGTACACTTGGTGTTGCTGCCTTAGTCCTCTGTCTACTTAACCTATACACACTGACTCTATACTGCAGAAATGCAGAGAAAGAGGAAGTTTGCTCTAGCTTTTGCTTCTGAGGTTAACAGGAGAATGTCAGTTTACTGGCGTTTGTGGGTACAGGAGTGTGACAAGATCAGGAGTGATGGTGTCTAGAGGCGACAGTGATTAGTTCACTTGCAGCACTAATATTTCCTGATAATTCCTGAGAAAAAAACCTTAGAAACCAAGATGTCAATTTCTTTCCTAATTCAGTCAATCAGAAAAACAAGTTAGTGTTCAGTAGTTTGAACCTCTGAACAACAGTTTCAGGGCAGCTACAAATGCTCTAAATGTTTCCAGATGAGGAATAAGAGTCTTAACTAATGAAACAATCTGTCATTTTCTAAAAATATACATATATATAGCTATTTCTGTACTTTTAACCACAAAGCTTGCATCCCAGAGCTAGTGAAGTGATGAGTAATGATGAGTAAATACTGTAGATGGTACTTCATGATTAAATACACACTGAATCAAACACAAGCTCTTACCAGTCTTAGGGTTAAAATACATGATAAAAACCCATGATACAAGATTTTGGCTACATCTAAGTCGTGAATGTGAAACAACACTATCAACAATCGTCATGTACGCTTGTTTGACACTCCATAAATGAAACTATTCATTCATTACATCACATCAGAAAAGAATTAAACATTAATTATACAGATATTTGACACTCACCAACCAGACGCCACAAACACAAACAGAAGCAGAATCTGTGAAACATCTTCAACAACACTTTCAGTTCACAGATATGAAAGACAAACTCTTCAAAATGGGTTCAGTGATGAACTGACAGATGCGCTGGTGTGAGGCTGCTCTGTATAAAGTCATCTGAAACTCTACTGTCAGCTAAAATGCCAGTGTTGATGTATGTCGTCATCTAGCACTTTTGTGGCTGATTAACACACTCATTTTGCAAACGTTTCCGAGGAGTGACTGAATTTGACTTCTTACCGTAAACAAACTTTACATATATTTCCTTCTTAGCAAAAAGTAGTTTGGATGCTTTTATGGATTGTTTCCTTTAAAGCTATATCTATATATAATTAAAGACACTCAGCTTAGACGGCAGAAATAAAATAACTTTGCTATGCTAATTTTGAATGCTACTTCTAGCCCTTGTTACTATTAGTTTAGTACACAGTTAAACAATTGTTGTGTAAGCGCCTCCTCATAACATTTCTTGAATTTCAGCAAACATGGATCTAGGAACCAACACTTTACACTGTGGGTATTCTTGCACTAACGTCGCCCCCGTTTAAGGAAGTCTGTCAGACAAATTGATTTCTGATTGGTGTTTATAAGCGCACTCCCCCACCCCACTATGCAGAAGTTTCACTCATTGCCATGGAAAAGAAGATGGCTGCTCTACTGAGGTAAAAGTGTGATTCATAGTTTTTATTTTTAGAAAAGTTTTAAGTTTTAACCTAAAGTTTTAAAGTTACAGGTTGTTATTAAATAAAATACACTTGTAGGATTGTTAAAATCACCAGCGATCTAATTCTTGCAGATCGCCGGTAAAACGCAGATCGCTAAAGAACTACTAGTCTGCTATTACATGGACTACATATCCAGTCATGCATTGCTCACACACACCGGTTCCTCATTCCGTTGATTACACACTCACACAGCTGGAGGATCATTACGGACTGATTACAAGGACTATTTAAACAATACACACACATACATTGCTGCTGAGTCTTTTTTAACTGTGTGTGACATTACGACACGTTTCCTTTGCCTTGCCTTTCCGTGTTTGACCCTTGCTTTGTTTTGTTTGTTTTACGTTGTTTTCTGCCCAGATCGCCTGTTATTTGACCACTCTTCTGGATTTGCCTGCATGAACCTGTTTGATCCTGTTGATCATTGCTTGGTCAGGCCATTTTTGTTAATGAACGTGCATTTGGATCACAAACCTTAATTTTAAAAATCATGGTTTTCTTTGACCAATCAGTGGCTGTTTGGTGACAAGTGTCACACGCAGCTTCATCGTTAGGCTTTTTTTCATTTAGTCATGATGACCGCAGCCTCACATTCGAGTTTTAAAATCTGCACAGGGTGTGTGTGTGTGTGTGTGTGTGCTGTGTACTGTGCTTTTTAAAAGCGTGCAACTGTCAGCAAACACTGACCCGTTAGCAGAGATACAGCAGAAGAATATTGTAGTTCCCATTCCTGTTCCTATTTAATTCAATATTTTTAATACTATGCGGCAAAAAGTGTCAACGGGCTGAAAGTGTGACAAGAAAAACCTCCCCCACACCATTACTCCACCAGCCTGAACCATTGATACAAGGCAGGATGGATCCCTGCTTCCATGTTGTTGACGCTAAATTCTGACCTGACCATCCGAATGTCACAGCAGAAATTGAGACTCATCAGACCAGGCAATGTTTCTCCAATCTTCTATTGTCCAATTTTGGTGAGCCTGTGTGAATTGTAGCCTCAGTTTTCTGTTCTTAGCTTACAGGAGTGACACTCGGTGTGGTCTTCTGCTGCTGTAGCTCATCCTCCTCAAGGTTGGACTTGTTGTTCAGAGATGCTCTTCTGCAGACCTCGATTGTAACGAGTGGTTATTTGAGTTACTGTTGCCTTTCTATCAGCTGGAACCAGTCTGGCCATTCTCCTCTGACCTCTGGCATCAACAAGGCATTTGCGCCCACAAAACTGCCGCTCACTGGATATTTCCTCTTTTTCAGACCATTCTCTGTAAACCCTAGAGATGGTTGTGTGTGAAAGTCCCAGTAGATCAGCAGTTTCTAAAATACTCAGACCAGCCCATCTGGCACCAACAACCATGCCACGTTCAAAGTCACTTAAATCCCCTTTCTTCCCCATTCTTGTCACCTGCAGCAAATCATCTTGACTACATGCCTAAATGCATTTAATGCATCGAATGTGCACCTGACAAGTTCTTGACAGGTTACTTAGATCATCCCTCGTACTTCTCGCTTTTATTCTGTGTACTGTAAATTCAGACATACAGTGGATATTTGCACACAATGAACACTAGATTTTTTTTATAAATGTAACCATCACTGAACTTGAAGTAAATTTTGTACTGCCTACCGTGCTAGTAGTAAAATAGTGCTATAAAATTGAACCAATGCACTTGAACAAGAACTTAATTTTATTAAAAACACAGTGGTTATTAATATTCTGCAGCACTTCACACGAGCACTGCATTATTTAGACGGAGTGTCAAAATTGTATCGTTTCAACACTGGACCAATCAGAAACACTGATTGAAGGCGGGGCAATCGCTGAAAGCTTCTGTTTAACAAGTTGGCATGACAACAGCAACATGGCAGAATCATTTGTGAGTGCTGCATCTCGTGTTTTCAGATGCAAAAGCTTCTCAGTTGTTGCACTGCTGTGGTCTTTTCTCTCTAACTTCAGTAACACATCTGGACCGACTGTATTCGCTGTGGGTGGTTCAAGACGAATAAATGAACCATTACACACCTAATAGAAAGTCATTTACCATTCTGGGTTTATTTTACTTTTTGATCAGACGAGAACATTAAAACTTATTTACATCGTCTCCAGATCGTCACTATTAGTGACATCATCCGCTTCTGTCTGAGGAGAAAACCACTTAAAATGTACGAGTAATAATGAACATGTTATATTTATAACTTGTTTCCACTGAGTGCTATGATTCGGTTCAGTACAGTACTCGTTTTTTGTCTTGTTTCCACTGTCCAAGGAACAAAAAAAGCTAACCGTACCACTTTTTGGGTCCCTTTCCAAAGCATGACGTTGACCGAAACTTTTAAGTGCAATATTTGGTAGTGGAGACACAAGCCTGATAAAGGTGAACTGTCAGTGTACACAAAACATCAATATTAGACTTCAAAACAAATGTTGTGTGAATGTTGTTGCTCTATTGAGCTGTTTTATTCCTCCAGAGGGCGCTCGACATGATGAAATAAAACATGACGAGACTCTTAAACTAAAGAGTGAGAAAACTTTATTGATAGAAAAGCAAATACATCTGACAAATTATCGGTAGAGTAAGATCTGTCTTATTTTAGAGAAATATAAACAAAGTATTCAAAATGTATCTGCACACGTATAAAGCTACAAAACAGGAACATGAGAAAATCCATCGTACATAAAAGTTATTAAGTAAACTGTGTGACTCCACACTTGTAGATGATCTTTGTGTACAAATATAAGAGAGACTCTTATATTTGTGCTTGTGGGAAAATATGTCCTTAAATAA
>CAIGQZ010032594.1:5348225-5360170 GCA_903798205.1 Danio tinwini
CTAGTGAAGTGCTGTGCAGGTAAACCTCACTCCTCTGACCTCTAAAGATGCTCTAGCGACAGACGCTAGAGGCCAAGATCTTTAGCCTCCTTGTTAGAGCAACCGACTCCCATGCGGAAGATCGCCAGTTCGATCCCAGCTTTCAAACAAGCCTGAAGGACTCATATAGTTTGATCAGGTGTGTTTAATTAGGGTTGGTAATAAACTGTGCAGAAGTTTAAAGCCACCTTTCCACTGCACATGACATTCGGACATGACTGTCATAATGACTGTAGTTTTGTCGTGCACCATGGGAGAGAAGCTGATTCTTGCAATGTCTCAAATAAAGGAGTGCAAAAGCAAGGGCCTTTATTCTCCATGCGTTTCCATAGTTAAATGAATACTAGAAATTCATAGACCATAAACTACTAATAATTCTCATCTCACGCACAGGGACCAGATTGGACAACACTGGAATACATCACATCTGGTCGGCCAGTTGCATACGGTCTAGTCACAGAAGTTCAAATATTTTAAGGGATTCGGAGCTCAAATTGAATAAGAATTTTCTGCACACAGAGATAGTTAGAACTCCACGCAGCTCCCAGACTACTTTCCATTGAAAATAATAGAATTCTGGTCTGTCGTGTGCAGTGGAAATGTGGACTAAGGGCCAAGACACACCAAGCCAACAGTTGACCATTGGGCTTCGCCATTCTAGCTAGTTGGTTTGGTGTTTTCCACACATTCCCTTTCATCTAATTAACATCAGAGTTTGTTGACCTGATTCAGCATGTGGATTTGACATCAGACCATCGAGTGAAGAGAGTGCGCTAATTGGTTAATCAGCAATGAATCAGAGCATGAGTGTGAAGTAGTGAAGTGGCGTAGCAAGCCAAGCCAAGAAGGTACACAAAAAGGTTTACAATCGATATGGATTATTAGATTATCAGACATATTTGCAAGAGCGAACCCCTTCATGGTGAGTGACAATTACTTGTTTACACTTTGAACGGGCACGTCGGAAGTTCAGTTTCCCTTAGCGGATCGCAAAAACAGATACTGCCTCCTACTGAGCATACCTGTCAAGCCTCACATTTTTCCCAGGACTCTCCCATATTATACGATTCCTATCCTGTTATCATTCCGTAAAGGTATTTTCCATATTTTCACTCTTTCTATGAAGGGTGGCAAAAAACATTAAAGAGCCGATCCTCCCTATACACAAACCATACTGCTAAACTACCAGGCTATGCCTCCCATCCCAATATTGGCAGGTATGCCCCATTGTGCGCTAGATACTATGCTCGGATCCCTATCGCTCTCTCTCTATCCTGACAAGGGGAATACAAGTTAGCGTGTCTTTCCGAGCTCAGAGCCCTCTCCCCGGACAGCATGCCAAATACGCATATTCTAACCAGTCAAATATCTGTGAGTGTGAACTCGTGAATTAGTTGCCTTTCATTCATTTGGTGTGTTCATGCACAGCTTTTGGTCTAGACGCGATCCAACACGAGGCGACAACGCAAAAGGGTTTTGTTGGTTCTAGTTGGTTCGGCTTGGTGTGTCATGGCTTATAGGCCCAATTCCAGTTCTACCTGTTAGCCCTTAACTTCTAAACAAAAGGGAATTTGGACACCTCCTACCCTTCACATGGTGTCCCAATTTGCTTCTGCTTAGGAGCGTAGAGGTGAGAAGAACAGCGATATAGCCCTTCAAACAAAGATTTTTCAGGACCACACTACAAATGAGGGCGACACGGTGGCTCTGTGGTTAGCACTGTCGCCTCACAGCAGGAAGGTCACTGGTTCAAGTCCCGGCTGGGTCAAGTCCTGGCTTGGTCAGCTGGCGTTTCTGTGTGGAGTTTGCATGTTCTCCCTGAGTCCCCGTGTTGGCGTAGGTTTCCTCCAGGTGCTCCGGTTTCCACCACAGTCCAAAGACAGCTGCTGAAAGGGCATCCGCTGTGTAAAACATATGCTGGATAAGTTGGTGGTTCATTTCCCTGTGGCGACCCCTAATGTATAAAGAGACTAAGCCAAAGAAAAATAAATGAATGACTGAATCCGTGTGACGACATAAATCTTTTGTTGCCAATTAAGCATAACTGAACACTTGGCACTCTGAGCTTCTCAACGTCCTGTAGATCAGCAACTGCCCTAAACCAGTGTTGTCTTAGAATTATGAATATTTCATTTGTCCTCTGAGATAAAAATGACACGCTTTAACCAAACCTCTAATATAACATTCACGTCAATTCTCAGATCTATTTTTTGCACAAAAAAAAAATCTCATCAGTTCTTTATGCACACAAACTTAACATTTATTTTCCTTTGGCTTAGTCCCTTTATTTATCAGGGGTCGCCACAGTGGAATGAACCGCCAACTTATCCAGCATATGTTTTACACAGCGGATGCTTCTGCCATCTGCAACCGCATTCTCTCTCTCTCTCTCTCTCTCTCTCTCGCTCGCTCTCTTCCACACACGCGAGCGCGGTCAAGTACAATTTCTATCTATTATGACAAATATTTAATGTTAATAGGCCTAAATAATGGCCTATATTTTAAAATGTATTGCTATATATGTAGCCTTTTGAGACGATCTGCAATTTCTTGTCAGCCTTCTCTCTTGCAAGCCGTATTATTTGATTGTTGTGTTTAAATTATTATATGATTGAACTCTAAAACTAATGTGGCTCACTCGCTGTGAACAGCTGTCTCTCATCTCAGAGCTCTTTCAGTTCTCGAAGTTGCCATGGTAGCACACAACATAATCGATCTATCTATGATCGACCTTTAAGGTTTCACAAAAGAAACGTGCACGAGCAGTTATCTAGATAATTAAAACCGAACTCAGACTAGTTCGATCAAATGATCTTCAACTTACTGTTATGGAACCAATTTAAGCGTGGACGTTTAGTTCGGCTCATTGAAGTCAGGGTTTTGACTTTAATCCCCGCTTTTCTAAACCACTTTTATGACATAGCCCTCAGGAAATAAGACAGAGCAAAGTTTACCAGCTATTTTGTATCTTCTTGACCATGTGACTAAAGCCCAAATGCTGAGACACTCAAACTGACCAATCAACATGTGACCACATCGTAAAACCCCCAAAGTCCACACACCAGGCCCTGATCTTATCAGTATCTGCCTTTGGAGTCAGCATGGACCTTCTTTGGTGAAAGACATGTTTTGCCATATAAACAATTGCATATGATAATTTAGACTCTTACACCAGCAACAAGTCAGACTTGTTTCCAGTTCATGTTGAAGTCCGGCAGGGCTGCCCCTTGTCATCAATTCTGTTCATAATTTTTATTGGGACAGAATTTCCCAATAAATTCACTGAATTTTATCTCTGTTATTTACAGACAATGTTGTTATGTTGGCCTCATCGAACATGGACCTTCAGCATGTACTGGGGCGGTTTGCTGCAGAGTGTGACGCGGCTGGGATGAGAATCAGCACCTCTAAGTCCGAGGCCATGGTGCTCCACCGGAAGGGTGGTTTGCCATCTCCAGGTTGGAGGAAAGTCCTTACCCCAGGTGGAGGAGTTCAAGTATGTTAGGGTTTTGTTCACGAGTAAGGGAAGGATGGAACGTGAGACTGACAGCCGAATAGGTGTAGCGGCAGCAGTAATGCGGTTGATGTACCAGTCCTTTGTGGTAAAGAAGGAGCTGAGCCAAAAGGCAAAGCTTTCGATTTACTGGTCAATTTACATTCTTACTCTCACCTATGGTCATGAGCTTTGGGTCATGACCAAAAGGACAAGATCTCGGATACAAGCGACCGAAAGGAGTTTTCTGTGCAGGGTGGCAGGGCGCACTCTTATGGATAGAGTGAGGAGCTCTATCACCCGGGAGGAGCTCGGAGTAGAGCCGCTGATCCTCCACATCGAGAAAAGTCAGCTGAGGTGGCTTGGCCATCTGTTTCGGATGCCTCCTGAACGCCTACCTCTGGAGGTGTTCCAGGCATGTCTCACCGGAAGGAGGCCTCGTGGAAGACCCAGGACACGCTGGAGGGACTATGTCTCTCGGCTGGTCTGGGAACGCCTCAGGATCCCCCGGGAGGAGCTGGAGGAAATGTCTGGGGAGAGGGAAGTCTGGAATTCTCTCCTAAGACTGCTACCCCCGCGACCCGGTCCTGGAAAAGTGGTAGAAAATGAATGAATGAATGAATATTATATATAATATAACCAGAGCTTGACATTAACTTTTTTTGATCACCAGCCACTGTGGCTAGTAGTTTTCCATTGTTACTAGCCACTCACCATTTTCACTAGCCACAATTTTGTTGTTGGGAAAATATATTTTATATGCATAAATTTGACTTTGGCATGGGTTGCAGCATGCCAAAATACATTCATTAAAGTTTTTTCCACTTTCCTCCTCATTCACAACCAAAATCTTCTCGCATTTGGTGGGTTGACTTTTTACTTTGGGAGAACATTTAATACTTCATTACCTGTGACTCGTTTGTGTTCTGACCACACATGCTTGGTTGTAGACTATATCAATAAAGTGTTTAGACTTTTAAAAACACTGTTGTAACACATTGAGCCACTAAACATTGTTCTTATGACGTTTTTCGACTGGAGGAAAACGCGAATCAAACACTTCAGATATAGTCTGTGTTAGGAAATGCAAGACTGTCTATAAAAATCCAGCACTAACACTGTATGACAACGCTTCAGATGACTGTTTTATAGCCTACAACTAATCAATCTGTCAGATTCTGGAGTGAAATACTGGTCTAAACGAAATTATAAATGATAAATGATCTTAAATAAAACAAATACATTTATAGAGATGGTATATAAGTATATAATTTCACTCACCTGGGAAATGAAGGAAACTAGAACGGTTTGTAAGCACAATTAAGTCCACACAGCATGCCATATCATCTGATAATTGCAGGAAATAATTCCAAATGGCAAATGACTTTGTAAAGAAACATTAACCAAAACACGGTAAGCGAGGGCTAGCTGTCACTCAAATGACCACGCCCTTAATTATGTAAACTTAATACAACTTAATAAAAATGAAACGGAGGAGTTATAAAAAATTCACCCCCTCACAGTTGTCATGAAGGGTAATCATAGCTATATGCACCAAAGCCATCGTTTGTACCAGGCTGTAAACATGTTTTTATCAGCTGTAAAAATGGCCAATTTACCAATGCAGAAAGAAAGCACTTGGACTTCCTGGAGCCAGCCCCCCAAGGCGAGTCGATGAATTGCAGTTTTAGTTACTTCCGTATTGGCTTCCCGAGGGAGAGCGGGAGGTTGCCGCTTGGTTGGCACACGGTCTTGACTAATGCGGTTGAATGGCATTTGTGCTCGGAGCACTGTACAAATGTGGCGGCGCTATTGACGCATGCTCAGGGTCCGTGTGCGATATCTAGTGGATATATATCTATGGGTGAAACCAAGAGAGTTTTCCGCTTCCGGTGACGTCAGAAAGCTCGCGACGTTGTCATGGTGAAAGTGGAGCGTCGCGTTCTCGTCAGATCCTAAAATGCGGTTTATTATGATTTTAACGCGCCGTTTGCTCTCCTTTAACAGAGTCCGTGTTTTCTGATAGTACTTTAGGTGATGTTTAATTAACGTAAATCAATATGTGGAGTCGCGGAGGACCACGGAGTTCAGCTTTGGACAGAGCTAAAGCTCAGCTCTCTGGTCAGAGAATCTCAAACACTGCTGTTTTAAAGGACAAAAGAGATGAGGTTTGTGTTTGTAATATACACACTTCTATATACTTACTTTAATGCAGGTTCTTGCCGTTGTTTTGTTCGATTCATCGCGTTAATTAAAAGGAAAAACATCTTTCTTTTTAATGTCATCAAAATGTAAATCTTTCTACATTTTTTAATGCAAAACGTGAGAATATGGTCACAATGAGCAGTTCCAGCGTTATGGATGTGACATTTGCAGTAAAGTGTATGTTAAAATTATATTCAAAACATTTTTTTTTTGATTTTCCAAAATTACTAACCACAGAGTTATGGGAGCAGAAAAATATAAATCTGAAAACATTTTTTATATTTTAAATATGGAAAATAATCATGCGTTATGAATGTGACGAAAAAAGTGCACAAGTTTACAATACACAACATTTTTTGTAGAAATTCTGTGAATTAAACTGCTCAACCCAAAAGAAACAATGCTAATCAAATAGATAAGAGTTGGCTCACTGTAGAACAAAAATGATTGATTTTATTTTATTTGATCAATTTGATGTTTGGTAAATCAAATATAATAGCTTGAAAACATTAACAGATACATTTTTGAGTATTTTTAAAGCACTGTAAAATACTTGCTTACACACAAAAAAAAACACGCAGAAACGGTTTTGATATTTTGGTAAAAACTGAATTTTTTTTCAAGGCAAGGTTGACATTTGCATGGAATTGCTCCAGTACATAATAAAGAAAATGAAAAAAACACTTTTTGAACAAGAAAACAACAGCAAAACCAAACAAACAGATGGAGTATATACATCACACATTAAAGAAAAAAAGATTATATAATTTACCAATTTCAGTTTTTAAAGCCTTTTTTGTAAAATAAATAGTTAAAAGTAATACTGCGTTTCAGTAAGCAAAATATTAAAAAAGGTTTTTGGTTTGTAAATTGACATTTATGTATGAGCAATTCCATGCAAATGTCAACCTTGCCATGAAAAAAAAAGTTTTCGCCAAAATATTATATATAATATGTTTATATAATATATAATAATGTTTATTATATTATATATAATAAACCATTTCTGCGTTTTTTTTGTGTGTAGGCTTGTATTTTACTGTGCTTTAAAAATACTAAAAAATGTATCTGTCAGTGTTTTCAAACTATTATATTTCATTTACAAAAGTCACAAGTGGCAATTTCGCATCCGTCACATCCATAACAGAGAGATGTCACATCCATAACAAAGCTTTTTCCTTATAAATGTAAAATCAAATATAATCAATCTTGTCTGTTCTATAGAGTCGACTCTTATCCTGTTGATTAGCATAGTTTCAGTTTCATAGTAGCAGTTCATGAGATCGGCCAGATCAATGAGTAACGATCGAGTCCGATTTCAGCCGATCGATCGGAGCATCCCTAGTATCAATATCTTTTTTGTATTTTACTAAGAGAGTATTCACTGGATATGTACAATGAATAATAGTAAATGAAGCTCCTTTTATCTTATCTGTAATTAAGTAGCTGTTTGGGATGAGCCATATTTTTTTCCAAACAATATCAGGAACAAAAGAGTTCCAATAAACAGAAACATTTGGAACGGATACAATTCCATTAAGGAATAAAGAGCATATTGATTTGTTTGAAGAGGTTGGTGAGAAACATTTTCCTACCACTGTTCTTTCTACACTCTCTGAAACAACTTTTCTTTTGTGCTGACGTCACAGACATGTGTATTATAACGTCAAGTATTAAATGGATTATAAGTTGTTGTTTTTAGTGAAAATGTTAAAATGGTGCCTTTCTGAAATTATGTCAGTAATAGAATATGGCACAAAAGCACAGATATATAGCACATTACTATGCTATAACAGTTATCAAACATATAGCGTATTATTTTGCTGTAACATAGTTAACAAGCAAACATAATTGGTAGTAAATGCAAGACTTAAATAGTGAAAGTGTCTAAAGATACAAAATGATGACTGGTGGAGTATAGGCAGTGCTTCCCACAGGTTTGAATTATACTTGCGGTGGTAGCCGAATTGAAACACACCAGTTACCCAAATTACATAAATAGTTAACTATATACGACAAACTAAACTTAATTAAATTTTTTTTTTTTTCTTCATTTTAGGCTATTCAGGAGCCATGAGCACCCACTGCTTCTCTCTCTCTTTTAAGTTCAAAGCAAACTTGAATGCCAAAGCATTTTGGATATGTATATAAAATAGCCTATGTAACATATTAACATCATCAAATTAATAAAATAATCAGCAAATGAGAACTAAATGACAGAAAAAGGAACAAAAACAGATAATTATCATAATTACAAGATTAAGGCCCAATCCCAATTCTATTTTTGTACCCCTTTCTCTTGGCCCTTAAAAACGAGTGTGAAGGGGAAGGACTTCAAAATTTACCCTTAAGAATTGGGACAGCACTACAGCACCTGCACATGTCATCGCAATCTCTTGCTTCATATGAGATCAGACGATGGCGACTGCTGTAGTTATTCCAGTTGTGTTATTTTTTGGTATTTATCTTCAGGAAATCACTGAAGGCATATATTATGTTATCATAAAGATCGAATGTGACAATAAGATCGTAACTGTACTGTGCATTTACACAGTGGCCATATGCATCTATGTAAACACATCAAAAACAACATTAACATGATAGCAGACACTGTAAAATGCTCATTCTCAGCCACTAGACTTTTCTGACAGGGTGTTCGAGTGTCAGAATGTTGTGGGACTGCTGTACGGGAGTTATTATTAGGGATTATAGATCGCGAAATTTAGCGTTTTTTATTTTAGCGTTTTTTTTATAAAAGCATGATGGTAAAACATGAACGCAGTTATGAATGTATTAAAACATGTGCTTGTTTGTTGTAAAAATTCGTAATAATGACAAAAAAACTAATTTGTGGCTCTTCTTACTTCCGGGTGCAACGAAACTGCTGCTGTAGCTGGTGCATTCTGGGACATTTTCTTACCCCTTGGTTTTAAGTGTGGTCCTGAAAAATCTTTGTTCGAAGGGGTGTAAACCCCTTTCCCTTAGCCCTACGCCTTCAAGCTAAAGAGAATTGGGACACCACTACCCCTTCACATGAACGCGCAAAACGAGGGGTGGGGGTAAGGGGAAGGGCTAAAGCCTGGTTTATACTTCTGTGTCAAGTGATCGCCGTAACCCACGGCGTATGCCTTGCGCATAGCTGTGCATTTATACTTCTGCGTGCTGTTTCTGTTTTTTCTGCAATACACTTATTTAATGTTTACAATGCAAATCCAATTAGATACACTTACTTGGTAAACAAAGCAAGTCTCTCATATAATATATCTACAAAAAAGACAGAAAATATAACTTTACAAACTGTATTGTAAATAAATCATATGAACAGTTTAATATTACTATTATTATATCGCAATAATATTTGTTTAATTAAATTAAAAACTGAATAAATATACACATTACATTAGATTACACACATTTAGACAAGTAAATACATAGACTCAATGATGGGACTAAATAACAATTTAAGTGTTATTTAAATTCACAGAGTAAGTTACACTCCTTAAAGGCAATCGCTTTATGTGTAGTTTAATAACAGTTTAATAAGATGTCTGTGAGAAACAGAAGTAAAATACATTCAATTGATTCTACCATTGTTGTTCAATATATTTATAATGTGTTGTAGTACCTGTAGTTTTCAGCATGTTTATCTTCATCCAGGAAAACTTTGTGCAATCGTCCAGACAGACCCAATTCCAAGACCTCAGCGATGCGTCCTCACCATCCCAGACTGAAAACCAGGACCCTGCGAAGAGTTTTAGCTTGGGTGGCGGTAGTCGATTTCTGAAGAAGACCTCTAAAGACACCACAATTGAGCGAACTCCTGCAGGAACGGACAAATCTAAAATCATACCTCAGCGTAGCTCACAAAGTGCCGCATTAAGCAAACTAGCAGTCATCGAGAACCGCATCAGAAACCAGAAAATCACAAGTGACTACACAGAGCCACAGGAAACACGCTTGTCTGTCCAGTCCAGCAGCGATCTGAGCATGACGGGAAGTCGCTTTCTAAAGAAAAGGATTGCTTTTGAACATCAAGAGCTGAAGTTTCCTGAGACAACGCCTGGTCTGAATGAACGTAAAGAAAGGAGAGTCAGTTTAGACAGCGATGAACAGGACATGAGAAGACTTATAGGAGATTCTTTCAGTTTATCAGAGAGTTCCTTGCTAAATGCAGCAAGGCAGAAGAGTCCTCAGGTAGTCAAAAAGGTAGGTATTATAACAGTTAAATGGTTAATAATAATAATAACAATTCCTTACATTTATATAGCACTTTTCCGGACACTCAGCACTTTACACATTTTTGGGGGGAAATCTCCTCATCCACCACCAGTGTGCAGCATCCAGGTAGATGATGCAGCAGCAGCCATATTGCGCCAAACCGCACACCAGCTGATTAGTGGAGAGGAGTCAGAGTGATGAAGCCAATTATGATATGGGGATTGTTAGGAGGCCATGATGGACAAAAGCCAGTGGGCAAATTTGGCCAGGATGCCGGGGTTAAACCCCTACTCTTTTTTTGGATTTATAACAACCAGAGTCAAGACCTCGGTTTAAACATCTCATCCGAAAAGCGGTGCTTATCAATATACTGGGGTGTAAGGACTCACACAGACTACAGGTTGAGCGCCTCCTGCTGGTCTCCCTAACACCATATCCGGCAGCAACCTAGCTTTCCCATGTGGTCTTTTATCAGGTACTGACCAGGCTCAGCCCTGCTTGGCTTCAGTGGGCGACCATGTAAGAGTTGCAGAGAGCTAGCTGCCAGCTAAGCTTAAGTTTATTTGCCGGTTACTTGAATCCAGTTTACTCACCCTGATTTCATTCTCCATCTGTGTTTTAAAAATAGGTTTATTTATCCAGAATAGAAAACATCTCTAGAATATCCTGGATAAAAAGGCAATACAGTTACTTTCATTAAAAAATTACAAGAAACACATTAGGAACACTTAAAAACAATTGCAAATACCGGAACAATCTTTCATTTGACAAATAACTTTTTTAAAACACTTCTTTGGGGAGAAGAAAAACATATATGGTCAGTTTATTGACATTTGAAAAGTTCAAAAAGTCTTGTAATAAGCCCTGGTAACACGGAAGAAAGAAAAATGAAGAAAATTCCAGACAGATGTATACCTAAAAGCCTTCTTACCCAGTTAAGTTCCAACAACAGTAACAAAGATTTCTTCAGTGAGTTCATTCCTTCATTTTCTTTTCGGCTTAGTCACTTTATTAATCTAGGGTTGCCACAGCGGAATGAACCGCCAACTTATCCAGCAGTTTTTTAAGCTGCGGATGCCCTTCCAGCTGCAACTCATCACTGGGAAACATCCACACACACTCATTCCCACACATACACTACGGCCAATTTAGCTTATCCTATAATGAGGCCCACACAGAATCTGCACGCGCAGAATTCCGCAGATTTCTGCAGATTTTTAGCCCATCATTAATTCTGTTTATTTACTTCGTGAACTATTTACTGTTAATCTAATTGGATTTGCATTTTAAACATTAAATAAAAGTTAAAAAGATATTATTTTTTATTTCCCATCTTAAGGTTTTAGTTATGATACTCTTAGAATAATTCCGCAGAAATCTGCAGATTTTTACCAAAATTCTCAGCAGAAATAGCAAAAAACTTCCGCAGATTCCGTCTGGCCATACCTATAAGCTTACATTATAATTCCCCTATACCACATGTCTTTGGACTTGTGGGGGAAACCGGAGGAAACCCACGCAGAACGCCAAATGACCCAGTTGAGGTTCGAACCAGCAACCTTCTTGCTGTGAAGGGAAGGTTACATTTATCAATATTACATTTATCAAAAAATGATCCTTTGTATATGACAACAGAGAGGCAACTGGGGTGGGGGAAATGTCGATACAGTATAGTATAGTGATATTTTTCATGGCAATACTATATTAAAACATGGACACCTATATGGATAAATCCAGCCTGATCTCACGAAGAAACCTAACTATTTTACATTTTGTCAGTTTAGTGGCTGATTTAAACGAATTTAATACAAGTTCAGTCATACAAAATTGTAAGATTTTAAAAAGGTGGCATAGCACCCAACTCCACCACTAAATCAAAAAGTTGTGACTTGCTGTGAGATTGTATTGATGTATCTCTAATATTTTATTGTACTATTTGGTCGAGTATTAAAATAAATTCCCTTACAGTCCACTAGGTGGCAGTGTTGAA
>CAIGQZ010032594.1:5360270-5382377 GCA_903798205.1 Danio tinwini
ATATATATATACATACATATATATATATATACATACATATATATATATATACATACATATATATATACATACATACCTATATATATATATACATACATACATATATATATACATACATACATACACATATACACACACACACACACATATATATATATATATACACTGATTGTATGTAAAATTCACTTTAATGTGTGACAGGACTAAAAAGTGGTCATAAAACATATTTTCTCAATTCAAATGAGTAACGGAAACAGTATTTCATGTGTCATGACTTAACAAACAGATAATCTTTTACTAATTATTAAAAAAAAGTCACATAACCTTTTACTTTTGTTCTTTTCATGACTTCTTTTGAATCTCCTTTTCCAGGTAAACACGGAGAGCACTTTGACTGTACCTTCAGCAGCTCCTGAAAAACATAAAGTTATCAATCATCAAAGTCTTTCTCCTTCCCCCAGACGGCCTGAATCACGTATGCTTCGCTTTATCGAACGTTCGCTGTCTTCTGAAACCGATCACAGTGAGATTCATTCTTTGGATGATCTTTTTCCTGCTGCTCCGGCACATGATTTTGAAGATACTCTGAGCGAGATGAGTGCAGCATCTGATGGTAAAAACTGCAATCTTAATTGTTCACTTAATTGTTCACCAAAAGAAGTGTATTCAATCCTTGTTCTTGATGATTTACTTGCAGATTTTAAACTGAACGTAATGACACTTGATGATTTAGCACCTATACCATCTGAAGCAGCTGAAATCTCACCGAAAAAGGTATTCTGTACGTGACTATGTCTACACTAATCCCGATAAATGTGAAAATGTCATTTTAATCTACACTACCTGAAAAAAGTGTCACCTATCCAAGTTTTAGAAACAGCAAATGATAATTTGACTTCTAGTTGATCATTTGGTGTCAGAAGTGGCTTATATGAAAGACAAAGGCCTCTATTACGCTTATTTGACCAAAATAAAATATAATCATGCCTTGATTTTTAATGATTTAATTAGGAGAGTAAGGTCTGACTTTGCTTAGACAAAAGTCTTGTCACTTAACAGAAATAATGTCCAGTATAGAATATAAACTCATGGTGCAGTGGAAAAAGAATGAATATTGTGTCTGACTCCATCATGAGCTTGGAGGACTGCATCCATACTCTGCAATGACTAAAATCACTTATTAATTAAGTCATCTGGAATGGCAAAGAAAGCGTTCTTGCAGGACTCCCAGAGTTCATCAAGATCCTTTGGATTCATCTTCAATGCCTCCTCCATCTTACTCAAGATATACGCAATAATGTTTATATCTGGTGACTGGGCTGGCCGATCCTGGAGCACCTTGACCTTCTTTGCTTTCAGGAACTTGATGTGGAGGCTGAAGTATGAAAAGGAGCGCTATCCTGCTGAAGAATTTGCCCTCTCCTGTGGTTTGTAATGTAATGGGCAGCACAAATGCCTTGATACCTCAGGCTGTTGATGCTGCCATCCACTCTGCAGATCTCTCGCATGCACCCATACTGAATGTAACCCCAAACCATGATTTTTCCTTCACCAAACTTGACTAATTTCTGAGAATATTGGGTCCATGTGGGTTTCAATAGGTCTTCTGCAGTATTTGCGATGATTGGGATGCAGTTTGGGATGATTCATTAAAAAAAAATAAATAATAAAAACAAAAATCGACCTTCTGCCACTTTTCCAATTGATCAACTAGAAGTTATTATTTGTTGCTCTTACAACTGGGATTGACGACAAGACTTTTGTCAGGCAGTGTAAAAACATTCCACACACACACTATCATTTTCAGTATTTTGAAACATTTTTTTCAATGACCATCAACGAGATGAAGATGTTGTAACAAGGGAGTATAAAGTTGCAAATGAGAGTGAGAATATAGATTGGGAGATGTGCCAAAACAACAGCCTTTAAAGAAAAGAAAATTTAATTAATCATTAATAACGCCGTCAAAATGTAGAGCAACCTAAACAACTGCTTTACAATCTCCTCCCCCATTTTTGCTAAATCAGGGTTGTCCAAACTTCTGGAGAGCCGGTGTTCTGGAGAGTTTAGTTCCAACTCTTATCAAATACACCTGAACCAGCTAATCAAGCTCTTACTAGATATACTAGGCTGTTTCTCAACATGCGTTCTTCAGCGATCTTGTGTCCTCGTGTAACATCATCATCAACTGAACTGCCAAAGAACGAAGGACGCCTGAAACTTCCCAGATGTGTTCTTGACATCGAGGACGCATGGATGCAGACTTGAGCACCGAATGCTCTCTAAGTCCCAGAAGTCATTGCGACTTCAAACGTTTTATTTATATTGTGCAACTTATATTTGTAAATTCTTTATGCATAGTATATATTTTGAAAAGGGGAAAAAATCGTTGTATGATAATGCTGTAATGCTTAAATAATTTTCAGTTAATATCGAGTGAAAGTCGATGAGGGACACTTCTGTGTTCTCGTGGTCTCCCAAATTCGTCCTTCCGAGGTGACCTGGCAAGAACGGTCTTCACAAGAACGCAAGTCCGCTCTCGGAATTGAGAAACAGCCCCAGAAACTTTCTGCGGGTGTGTTGAAGCAACTTGGAGCTAAACTCAGCAGGACACTGGCCCTCCAGGACCAAGTTTGGACACCTCTGGGCTAAACTGATCATTACTAAAAATGGCGTTTAAGTTGATCCACGTTTTTAAAAATAATGTTTTTTGTTGCCTGAAAATTTTGCCTTAGTGTGGATTTCTTTCACTGAAAAGCAATTTTCAATCACAGAAAGAAACTCAGGCCAGAAAAGAAGACCGAAAAAAGAAGTCTCCAGAGATCTCAAAAGTTGCTTCACAACCCACACCGGAGTATGTCTACGAAAGCGATTTTGAAAGTGAAATCGCATCAGAGATTACGCACAGTGAGATCTCAGAGCGTCTCTCAGATGAAGATAAAGACACCTCATTGGTCATCGAGGCTCAGTATAAAGGCTCATATAAATCACAGGATGATGATGATCATGATGATCATACTTTATCACAATCTTCTGTCTCGTCCAGCGGAAATTCTGATTCTTCAACGAAGTCTAGCTCGTCCAATGCGACAGTCACACATGGCCCCAATCCTGAGCGTAATGTGAAGGAGGCTGCGGTACAAACACAGGTGGATGGATTTGCTTACACATGGTCTTCTGGTAGGTCCTTGTAGCATGTGGCGCTTTAATTCAGCCATTTATTTCTTTACCATGTATCTCTGGGTTATAATTTAGGACCATTTTTATTCTGGTTTCAGAGAAATGCGTTTAAGGGAATCTTGCAAAACACATCTAGATCATATTTCAATTTCTTCAAACAGCGCATCCATTATGGTAATAGTTTAGGATCAGTTTAATTTTTGTTTCCAAAGAAAGTTTCTTAGAAGGGGTCCACAGGAGTGTAGTTTAGGACCACTTTCACCTGTCAAAAGTATGTCTATGTCATAGTATTTTAGAGTGTGCCTCTGAGTTATAGTTTAGGACCACTTTTGTTCTTGCTATGAGAGGGATGTATTTTGGTTAATCTCACAAAAACTGGTCATAAGCAGCATACAGCAACATTTTGAAGATCCGATTTTAAACGTCCATTTCTTTGGGTCTCCCTCAGGGTAATAGATTGACACTTTTGCTTTTATTCTTATTTCATAAGATTACCAAAAACACACCTTAGTCCCATTTTTATTTGTTTATAATATTTTTTTGGGGGGGTTTCACATTTAATATACAGGACAGTGGAGATTTCAGACAGGAAAGTGTGGGGAGCAGAGATGGGAGAAAGGATCGGCAAAGGACCTCGAGCACAGTTATTTGTTGACGCACCAACCACTAGGCCAGGGGTGTCAAACTCAGTTCCTTGAGGGCCACAGCCCGGCACAGTTTAGTCCCAACACACTTAAGCCTGGTTTATACTTCTGCGTCAAGTTATCGCCGTAACCCACGGCGTATGCCTTGCGCGTAGCTGTGCATTTATACTTCTGCTCGCTGTTTCTGTTTTTTCTGCAATACACTTCAGAAACGCTAGCTGGCAGTAGGTGTTTATATTTCTCTGTGTCGAGTTTCTTCGCTGATGTTCTGTTTTTTCTGAACACTTCCTTAATGTACAAGTGGCTCAAATTCGCTCATTTTAAGATGAGAACCGGCGGACGTGCAACAACTTTAATCATAAGGTAAACACAAAACAGCAGTCTCCATCCGCAGCTCCTTCACAGGACTCCACACTTGTAAACACTCGCTGCATCGGGCGCACGGCTCTCACCTCCGCCCACACTCGTCAGCGCTACCAAGCCAACCAATCGCAGAGCTTGCGCTACACTTACGCGTTACGTTTTTTGATTAAAAGGACTCAATTAGTTTGATCAGGTGTGTTTAATTTGGGTTGGAACTAAACTGTGCAGAGCTGCGGCCCTCCAAAATCTGAGCTTGACACCTTGTCACCTTGAAATTCTAAGGTTCTATATGCGTTCTGAATGATTTTGAGATATTGAGCTTCAACGTTTTTGCATTCCATAGCAAACAGTATGTGTGTAACATTTGTTTTTTAAATAAAACGTCTTAAAATGTAAATAACTTATAAAAAAACGTCATTTAATAAGAATGTGTCAATAACTCAATTTTGACAAAAATGTCAGACAGAACTTTATAATTCTAAGGTGACGACCTCAACGCAGACACCTTAGTCCTATTCTAAACTGTAATTCTGTGGTGCATTCCGTAGGGTTATAGTTTAGGACCACTTTTGTTCCCGTTCTGAGTGAAATGTATTTGGGTGAATATCACAAATCAGGTCTAGATTAGAGATCTGTGCGGGACTGGATTTTTTTAATCCCGCTCCCACCAGGTTTTATTCCGCACCCGACCACTCACGATGTATATTCAGCCTTTGTTCACCTGCCGCCTGACCGGCCTCGTTTTCTACCCGACCCAACCGTTCCCGCTAAATTTAGATCTGGTTTCCAAAATCTCACACTAAAATTGGCCACTACCAAAAGAGAGAGATAACTGATAAAAGTGAAGGTTGTGCAAGGATTGTAGGCTAAATGTCAGATTTGTTTGCCTCCTTGTGATAAGACATGAGTCTTGCGTGACATGTGGTGAGGTTTGTGGCTGGTGAGGCACTGACTCTTTCAATATCAGATTTAAAATATATCCACTCAATATATTTGTCAACTACTGATTGTGTTTCATATATCATATCAGAATTATTTCTATATGATATGTAGCATGTAAATATTGGGCTAAGGTAGAATGTAAAATGTATAGCGATTAAATATGCCTCCCGGCTGGATGCTACAGAGTCCAGACAGCCTTTGTTTACAAAGGGGTCATGAAATACAAGTGACACAGCACCGTGGTGGATGCGCGCTCGCTCTCTCATGCTATATTGTTGGACCACCCACTCCCGTTCAAATTACACCAGAGTAACCGACCACTACTGCGTTTTATTTGGAAATTTGCAAACCAATCATGCAGACCTCTAGTCTAGATCATACATATACTTATGTATGTATTTTTATTATTATATTTATTTAGTCTATCAAGGTTAGTTTGGACCACTTTTCTATTTCCTGGAGAAATGTGTCTGGCTAGATATCTCAACACTGTCAAAAACAAGTCTATGTAATTGTTTTTTAGGGTGACTCTCAGGGTTATAGTTGAGAAACTTTTGTTCATGCTCTGAGAGAAATGTGTTTGGGTGAATATAACAAATCCAATATTAATTTAATATATTATTGTCGCTGTATTTTCATGACATTATTGCATTTTCATCTCCTAAATTCCCATTACAGTAACTTGGATAGATTTAAATATGTTTGGTTTTTGCTTTACCCATCGATTTCTGTAAAATGTTTAGGCATGGCTGCTGCTGGTCCTTCACTAGGCATGAAATACGTGGACCCGACTCCAATAGCCAGTCACACAGTCAGCCCTGAAGCTATAGAGAGTGAGTATATGATGCCTATTACACGCTTTACATCCAAATAACCATAAGCCTAGCAAAGTTGACCATAAAAACAATATTTAAGTATATTTAGGTTTCTCTTACTGCAATTGAAATCGCTCATTCCACGTCAACAGCTTTGACATCGTACAGTCCTGCCATTTTTGCACTCAATGACATGTTGAGGCAACAGCTGGGCCTTACGAGAGCATTCATTGCGTCCACGAGACATCACTACACATCAGTGCTCGAGTCCCTGGGGCCTGCCGACTACAAATACACCACACTGCAAGATACTAAAGAGGTAACAGCACAGTTTTACTGCAATAACCACACCACAAGAAATGAAACTAAACTTATATCATTCAGCCTATGAAACATTTGACACAGTGTACCGTTTCTCTTACATATTGACTAACAGACATTTCTTTTGCCTGTTTTAGTTCATCCGAGCTCACAGGCCGTCCAAAATAAATATCGAAGATGCTCTAGAGGAGGTTCAACAGGAAATGAAGGACAGTCATTATATTTAAATAATCATGTTCAACATTTTGGATGCATCGTCCATGGATTACAAAAATCCAATTTGTTCACAAAGGGGTCATGAAATACCTTAGTTTTTACATTTTGTACTGTACTCTAAAGTCCACTTATTATGTTATCAACTTTTTTTTTCATCAAAAAAGCATCATGATTGAGAAATAATTGACTACTTTTTGACTCTCATCAGAATCCCGTTTGAATAGTCGTGGCCGATTGTAGACTCAGAACTAAACGCATACTGAAAGTGAAACTCATGAGATGGCCAAGTATGGTGACCCATACTCAGAATTTGTGCTCTGCATTTAACCCATCCAAGTGAGCACATGTACAGTAATCAACACACATCGTGAACACACCCCCGAGCAGGAGGCACAGTTGTGGGATCGGTGCCTCACTAAAGGGATTCACCTCAGCCATGGTACTCAGGGTGGTGAGAGCAATGGTAATTCACTACCAACACCTACAATCCCTGAAGGTGCCGTGACTCAAACCTGTGACCTTTCCATCACAAGTCCAACTCTTTAACCATTAGGCCAAGGCTGCCCCACTTTTACTTTCACTTTCACATCGTGTAGTAGAACGTTCCAGTCATTATGGTGACTGCCTTCAATATAATCTGTTTTGAGATTTATAAATGCTTTATAGTATTATGAGCTCCTATATGCCAAAATATCAAAGGAATTTTGTTTTTGTCAATTCATGACCCCTTTAAATCAATGCTTATGCAATAATGTGCCTAAATAAAACCAGTTTTTTAGTATCTATTTATTATTGTTCACAATTAACCAAGACAAAGTCATGTATGCATGAATTAAACGTTTACATAAAGATGGTGCCCTTTTTTAAAAGTCTTTATTTTGCTTGTACAGAGTCTCCGATTAATCGAACGAAACACTTGCGATGACACTGACACTTCTGCGAGTTACAGTTTGACGCTTAGATGCATTTTACTAAAAAATTAACAGAGGGCAAGATAAAACATCCAAAGTAAATGTAAAAAAAATTGCTCGGGGACATCTACAGTATAAAACAGACCGTGGTTGATCACTCGGTGCTGGCGGGCTCCTGCGGGTCTCTGCTTACTGAGGATAAAAAAGATCACAACACATGTTTTTAAAGTACGCAAATATGCAAAAGTTCAGTAATTGAGGTTAATGGTTTAGGAAAAAAGAAAAACCTTGGCACTGCCGTACCTTTTTCTCTCGCTTTCATTCTTGCGACAAAATTGTAGCTCTTGTTCCTCCTGTAGTTCACGTACGGGTCATCCAGAGTGACTCCCACTCCTTTATACTGATCCCACTTGTCCCGCACGTCTCCGCCTTTAATCGGGTCTTGAATGCCTTGTTCTTTAGCGCCAAGACCCCCTGATCCACTCCAGCCTGCGGGACAAACAGATTTAGTGCTCCATCAGAGGAGGAATCTTCTCAGAATATGCATTCATTATTAGTTTTTTCAATCAGTTCATTCAAATCAATTCAAGCCTTAAGGTCTGTAAACGTTCTGTTCTGATTGGTAGGCTGACTAATGAGGCGTTCACACCAGACGTGGCTTGTGCGAATAGATTGCAATATTTGCACGTAAATAGACACATGAACGTTTTGAGTTTGCGCACTTCATTCGCATGTCAAATTCGCACGCCAAATTTGCTTCACAATAGACAGATTCGCGTCATGGGCAGGGCCTCTGTCTGCCCGGTGACTCTAGTTTCATTGCTAATGGCTAACATGGGTTTTTATTGAGAGAGTAGTTGTGCTTTATGTGCTTTAGGAAGGCTGAAAAACACAGTAGATTTGTTCGGTGCCATGTCTGAGTCCACTAGATCCTTTCAGAGGTGCACCCAGCACACCCTCACAGAGGTTATCAACTCCTCCAGAAACTTTTCCTGGATAATATGGCTCGTTTCCACTGACTGGTACAGTACGGTACGGTATGGGTTGGTACACAGCTAAAAGGGTACCAATGGTACTCTTTTGGTGGGTGTGGTGTACGACAGAAAGTTGCAGTCGACGTCATTTTCGCTCAAGAAGCTGTACAGGTCGCTCACACAAGCACTTCTCACAAAACAGATGCTTTACACACAAATACTTCTGTATTAATGTTTATTACTAACTTTTCTATGAACATGAGTTGATTATTACTGCAGATCAATGACAGTGCAACATAGCCTACTGTAACGTCTGCAATTATATAAAATAAATAAATGAACATATACAGTTGCAATCAGAATTATTGAACCCCGTTTGATTTTTTTTCTTTTTTAAATATTTCCCAAATGATGTTTAACAGAGCAAGGAAATTTTCACAGTAAGTCTGATAATATTTTTTTCTTCTGGAGAAAGTCTTATTTGTTTTATTTTGGCTAGAATAAAAGCAGTTTTTAATTTTTAAAACCCATTTTAAGGTGAAAATTATTAACCCCTTTAAGCTATTTATTTTTTCCATAGTCTACAGAACAAACCATTATTATACTTTTAATATACTTATATTATTATACTATTAACTTGCCTAATTACCCTAACCTGCCAAGTTAACCTAATTAACCTAGTTAAGCCTTTAAATGTCACTTTAAGCTGTATAGAAGTGTCTTGAAAAATATTTAGTCAAATATTATTTACTGTCATCATGGCAAAGATAAAATAAATCAGTTATTAGAGATGAGTTATTAAAACTATTATGTTTAGAAATGTGTTGAAAAAAATCTTCTCTACGTTAAACAGATATTGGGGAAAAAAATAAACGGGGATAATAAATCAGGGGGTTGAATAATTCTGATTGCAACTGTATAAACACATACAGACCCTTACAGTCTCCATTATGTTACCAATTACAGAAAAACTACACACAGCAGACATTTAGTCCTTATTTAGGTTCAAAACAACACGAAATACAGCACATAGTCAGTGCAGACCTCTCCTGATTAAATGTGTCTGTAATCTTCAGCAGCACGTGTAGCCTCTTGTTAGAAAGTAATTCCATCATTCTGCTTTCATAATAGTCCAAAAGGTGATGATAATAGTTAAACATGGCAGTTTGTTCACGTTTGCTGAAAAAATAATGTGCTCCATTTTTCTGGCTTTTCCTTTTGTTTTTTGGCACGTCACTCTTGTGTTTGTCAGTTTCTGACAGTATCAGGTTTCAAAAGCACGTCAATAATCAAGCGCACGTTATTATCATCAGCTCAAAAAGTTTATTTCGAAAATAGACACGCGGCGAGGGCCAGCAAGAAAGCAAAACCGCTCGCGCTTCAGACTGGCTTTGTAAAAAAAAACTAAGGGACACAGGGTAAAATCTGCTCTTACTTTTGGCTTTGTGGCTGTTTATCAAGATGACGACAAGGTTCGTTTGAGCCCAGATCGAACAGGGCTCTTTATTATATGTTATTATATATATAGTCTCTCGGCTGTGTATGAAAACATGGCGGCTTCTTTGTTTTGATTCTGGCTTGTTGCATGAGCTCATGACGTATCTCTGTAAACGTTTAGCTTCATGTCTAGCTCCGACTTTTGGTACCCTTTCTCATGTTTGGTACCCTTTTGAAAGGGTGCCGAAAAAGGGGTACGGTTCGGTACGCCTTTTGACAGTGGAAACGGCCATAAAAGCGTATCGACCCGTACCGTACCATACTGTACCAGTCAGTGGAAACGAGCCAATACAGGCTTTCGGCTGTGTCACAATAGTGTCAACAGTTTCAGCATATGTCCGCTAAAGTTCAGATTGAATTTGCGTGAATTCATGTTACATTAACATGTTCAGTTCACTCGATTCGAATCATTCCTGCTCCCTTATTCGCACGAATAGCGCTGCAGGTGTCCAAATCACATCTATTCATTGACCTAACACGTAAATTAAAAAAAAAAAGGATTTGATAGATACACCGTCATATATGCAGCCTTTTAAATCAGGGCTCCCCGCCTACCAGGTCGAGGCTAAGCACCGGGCTGCAAAAGAGTTTCTAACAGGCCAAAAGAACACAAAATTACTCAATTTGAGATCCTACTTTATTGTGAGTTACCGACGCAGAAGTATACATCAGCTTTTAGCAACATATAGAAAACAATCCGGCGGGTACGTCTGCCTTCTTTATTAAGATTCAGGTACCGCTCCATGCTAATAAGGTTGCAGACCTGTTCTAGATCAGGTGATTTCAAACTTTTAGGACACACGCCGCCCCAAGTTTGTCCAATATCACTTGCGCCCCCTCAGGCACCCCTCCCTTGAGCCAAAATTATAATTCGCATATTACTTGCTGCGTTTAAAGTGCGTAGCATTAATTACATTAAAACATAAATATACAGCTTACCTGAATCAGTGTGACGCTAAGATCGCAGAGCCCTGACGGTGTGGTTGAGTCTAACATTGAGTACGTTTACATGGGCAACAATACTGTAATGCGATTTTAATATGATTAAGTCAATGATTAAGAGTCTACCATGTAAAACAGCGATTTTTGATGACCTTAATCCGACTAAAGTCATAACTGAACTAAACAGCAATGGAATTAAGACGTGGAGTATGCAGATATTAGTGGCATTATTGAAGTAAGCACCACAATCAAACTATTACCGTCATGTAGGACTTTGCCATATTTTGTGACAAAATTCACACAGACAGCTGACAGAAAAGGACACACATCACGAAAATGTTTGTTTTCTTTCGATTTGGCGTGCGTTATCAAATTCCATTAAAACGACACTCTTCCACCAGTCCTTCATATTCATGTCAAATACCCCAGTTTGTCATGGGGGCATGAATAAAATGTTCATGAGTGAAAGTGAAACTGGCGAACTGCAGTTAAAGTCGAAAAATTAAAGATGAAACACCCAAAATTACATGAGACTCTGCAGGAAACGTGGATAGCCTGGTGACGCAACATTAAAAAAGCACTTCGCGTAAACACCTTAGTTATATTACTGTCTTATTCAGATTAAGGCAAATAACTACATTACTAATGTCCATGTAAGCGTAGTCAGTAGTGTATTTAAAGTAAGTGAAAGATCCAGAAGGGCATCTTGCAGAGCACTTTTTTGTCAGATGGCTTACTGGTTTTACTTTCATTCACCGCCATTTATTTTATTTGCATAAATTTTACTCAAACGCATGAACTCTACAAGTGCCTGATAGTTAACTGTGGAGCTAACGTTAATCATATTCCCTCTAGTGAATGCGTAAAAATCTTCATCATAATTTACTCAAACCCACACCTCAAATTCTCGCGCCCCACAGTTTGAAAACCCCTTTTCTAGATCACTTACCCATCTTCATGAGCATCTGATGACCCTTGTTTTCTTCTCCCAGTCTGAGGTCAGGAGGTATCGCAGCAGAGCTTGAACCCAAGCCAGATGTGGAGCTGGGTTAAAAATTAAACAGATGTATATAATAATGAATGCACCGAAATGTACCGTCTAAACCAGGGGTGTCCAAACTCGGTCCTGGAGGGCTGGTGTCCTGCATATTTTAGTTCCAACCCCAATCAAACACACCTGAACCAGCTAATCAAGTTCTTTCTAGGTATACAAAAACTTCCAGGAGGGCGTGTTAAATTAAGTTGTAGCTAAACTATGCAGGACACTGGCCCTTCAGGACCGAGCTTGGACACCCCTGGTCTAAACCGAAACTGAAATTCCTGGTCGCACCGAGACCAGTTTGTAATAGTTATTACAGATCCACTTACGGTGGTGTCGGACTGCGTGATTTTGTGGTATGATGACGCTTTTCTGGAGATCGTGATCTAGATCTGGATTTGGAGCGAGAACGACTTCCGGATCTGGATCTGGAGCGGCTCTGGCTCCTACACAAGAAAGTAAAAAAAAAAAATAGTAACTTTTTGTAGCTAGAAATAAAGAGTTTAAATGCCAAAGTGGATGTTTTTTCATACCTGGAGTGAGATCTGGAGTAGGAGCGGGAACGAGATCTAGACCTGGATCGGGATCTGGAGCGAGAGGATTTGGAAGATCTAGAGCTGGAGTGTGAAGAGGATCGTCCTCGGCTGTGCGACCGGCTGCGGGACCGACTCCCTCGGGTACTAGAAAAAATTAACAAAATTAAAATAAACAAGAAATGTTACCTATTGAAGAACAATCAGAAGCCAGCAATAGGATTTTTTTGATACTCAAAATTCTGATATGACTTCAATTAATTTGAAAGTAGATGGATACATCAAAACTAGGATATTACGTGCCTAATTTACAGAAAGTTATATTTTTATTAACTTTGTTATTATTAATATTTGTGTCAGTTACCGTATTTAATAGAATTTTTGTTATTTTAAATGCAGATTACAAATATTTTTGAAATCTAAATGAAATAATTAAACATTTATACTAAAATAATACATATTTGTAATAATTATTTGTAAAAAAAAAAATATATATATATATATATTATGTATTAAAATTAATATGCTTTTAAAATATTTTTCTATAGTTTTGCTAATTATATATTTTTAATAAAAATGTTATATTTATATTTAGTTTTTTACTTTGGTTTTAATAATTTTATGTAATTCTAGTATTTATCTTAAAATTGGTAATGTTGTATTTTCAGTGGTCATTTTAATTTGACATTTTCAGTGTTTATTTTAGACCAAGACTTACTAGTAGAAATGTACAAATCAGATCACGTAATCGGAAATCAGGCCTGATCACGCGGTTTCAGACTCGATCGGAATTGGAAGTGACCTCCCGTTCAACTAACTTTAAACTCCGACCACGAGTCTCTCCTCCATCAATAAAAGTTATCCGTCGTCCTGACAACACAAACACTGCAGGCACCTCAACAGAAACCCTGCTCTGCTTTCATTTGATTGATGAAATAAAAAGACGCGACTGATGTAACGCGCTTTTCTTCTCAGGGTTGAGTTTTATTTCAACCACGAGCACACAGCGCGCAACAGCATAACGTGAGGCGCGCAGGGCGCATAAGCAGTGCACAAAACACTCGCAGCCATTAGTAAACCATTCAAAAAATGCCCTTGTCAATGCAAAAAGCGCGGTTACTGTGATCGGTCCCTTATGAAGCCAAACTTTAAAAATATATAAAATAATATTTCTTTAATAGTTTAACTGATACCATTAATTGGTTACAAACGCACCCTTTCGGTTAACAGTTAATCGGTTATTTTGAGCGTCCCTAATATTTATTATTCTCATTATTTTTAACACGTCTATAGTTATGCAGTGGCACAGACTTGAGGCTCGTACACACCGGGATGCCTTTCGTTTGCGTTTATCGTCAGCGTTTTTTCAAGACGTTTTTCCGGATTCAAACCCAAGCGATTTTCACAGGCGTCGAGCAGAAGAGTATGCAAAATCACTCCTTGACGTTAGATGGCGCTACACAACTTTAAGCTTCTGACACCCGCTTGTAACACAGAAGAACACAAAGTTGACACGCTTGTTGTTATGGATGGTTCAAGCAGCAGCTCCAGCTCTGGCGATGAAGAAATGATTATTGTTCACCAGTGCAATAAGCAGCTCCACGTTCATATCGCCTCTGGGCATCTTCTTCAGTGTGCGCTCGCATTGACAGTTTTGTACTTGAGCGCCTCCAAGTGCTGCTTACTGTAACTTCAGCAGCTCCGTGCACGTGAACAAAAGTGCCAATTTGATTGGTGGAGAAGGTTTTGTCGTGGCGCGTCAAAAAAAAAAAAGAGCATGAGGCGTTTTTTAAAAAATGATGCTTTTGCGGCTGCCGTTTTGTGCGTTGGTGTGCACGATCACATTGACGCCCTATATTTAGTCACGAGGCGGAAAGCGTCGTGGTGTGCACAGGCCTTTAGACCTCTTTCTTGACTTCACACAGAAGCAGCAACGTGTGCGGCATGACATCAGTTTGTTGAGGAGACACTATTGGTTAAATGGCGGCAAAGTAGAACACGGAAGCAGCTTGAAGCTGAAAGCGCGAGTATGTCTGCGGTCTGGAGGTATTATGAAGTTGATGACGACAACATTGCCAAAGCAAACTGTGAGATATGTAAACTTGGGATTATCTGCCGGGTGTTTTAAGTTGAGGTGCTGTTTTGTTTTTATATTAGATTTTTTTTTTACATATTTACTGTTGCACTTAAGTCCAAAAGTGACGAATTTATGCTCTTTAATACTTGATTGTTCAAGCTACCTCACAGAAGTGCTCAGTTTTTTAACATTGTTGTTGAATGTTAAAATAATGTGAAATAAACATAAGGAACAACCTGGATCTGTTTCTTCGCTCTTCTTTATTCTTTTTTAATCGGGTCACTACTTTTTATTTGTTCTTTTATTACGCTTAGTTATATTATAGTTATATGAATAATTTTGCTAATATTTTAACAGTATTTTTAGGTAAGTTTAACTTTTATTAGTTTAATTATTCATAAATATATGGAATATTTTTTATATTAATTTCATTAAAAATGCTACAGTTTACACGTCTTTGTGTTTTATTAGTTGATGCATTTTAAATTTAGCTAAAATTTTTAGATGTATTAATAGAGTTTTCAGTAACGTAGTGCTAATATATATACACAGTACTTCAAATCGATTTCCTGAGGAACATTTCTAATATTCAGTGTTCTTTAATATAGTACATGCACTGCATTTCACTCAAAAACAATTCAATAGTTCATGATTTTGTTATCAATAACATAAGAACGCATTAAACTCATTAATTCATTTCCCACCTGTTGCGTTTATCCTGCTCCTTCTTCCGCCTGGCTCTCATTTTGGCCCTGAAGAACTCGTACAGTCCATTCTGCTCCCAGCCCTCGCTGAAAAAAAACAATTGATAAACATCATTCCGACTGAAATACTAGACATTGCAATACATCATGCAAGAGAATACGAAGTCTAAAGTGACGTTTGTGAATTAGCAAAGGTTTCTGCTGTCCTGACGTCAGCTGCAGATGTGAAAGAATGGTGGAAGAAAGAAGTTCCTTGCACAAAAGGTATTTTGAGACTCTCCATGTTTGATTTACTTGTTTATATACACGATGTTGTACAAACGCAATATCACATGAGTAGCAGTGCGATATGGCTGTATATAGTGACGTCTAAAGTGACGTTTGTGAATTAGCAACAGTTTCTGCTGTTCTGGGAGTCAGCTGCAGATGTGAAAGAATGGTGGAAGTAGTACAAAAGCTATTTTGAGACTCAGTGTTTGATTTTCTTTTTTATATACACGATTATGCCGTCAAACTGTTGTATAAACGCAATATCACACTCGTAGCAGTGCCATATGGCTGTATATCAGCACTGCTGGAGCACTAATACAAGAAAATCAACACACACCATCATGACTGCGCTAAACTCACCTGTTTCGGGGTCTGTCGTGTGACGGTGGGCTGTAAAAAGCCTCAACTGCGGCTAGCAGACGATCACTAGGGGGCATCGGCGGTGGCAGACGGATATCTTTCGGATCCAGAGGCTTATAATCATGATCTTCCAGCTGTTATTTAAAAAAATGTAGCATTTTTAGTATAAGACTGATATGATTGTCTGCTTTACAGGAACTCCATATATCTAGGAAAAATCAAACCATTGTGTGTTTCCAAGTGTGCATCACACAGGTGAGCGGGTTTGACAAACCACCTGTAGAAACACTCTCTACTCTCCATATGCGCGAGACACTTTTATTAAACTCCATCTCACAAGGACTCATTAAGGAAAACAATGTTTAGTTGTGAATGTACCACAAATCATGTTATATCGTATCGTATCGAATATCGTTCTGTCTTTTGTAAACTGTACTTTTATAAACTATCTTAGGTTGTGTGTATAGTTAGATTACCACTCAGGTATGTTAGTTGTGTAGGTTTGAAATCGTTCTTAGCACCAGTGTCGTGTTCATATTTATGATTATGCTTCTATGTTTAGCACTGCGGTCCTGCAAGACACGACATTTCATTCCACTGTATGTATTTTTGACTACAACATACTGTAATATTAACAACAATGAACTGTAATAAATATTATAGTATACTTCAGTTTTTACTACAGTAAACTGTGGTGTATTGAAGTATAATATATGCTATATAGTTGTCGAAAACTACAGTATTGGGTCATTTGTTTATATTACTATAGTCGTAACAATATCAATTATAAATTACCACAACAAATTAAATTACTTTACTATAGTATGGTTACAAAACACTATGGTATTTACTAGGTCCACACATGTAGCAAAATGACGATAAAGCTCAATTTGACCTGACTTGGAATTAGGGGTGTAAATTGAATGTTGCGTAACTATATGAAATTGTTAAGTTACACATTGTATTTTAATTAATATTAACATTACACTAATATTAGCAATACGCTAATTATTTTTGGTTATTCTAGCCGCTAAAATAACTGTTTTGAAGATTAGGTCAATATTGTGATAATACTGTTTATCGCAATAAAGGTGTCTAGTGTCTAGTGACACTAAGTGTATTTTAATTCATGTTAACACTAATATTAGCAGTACACCAAGTATTTTGGGTTATTCTAACTGTTAAAGTAACCTTTTTTGAATATTAAAGATAAGCAATATCGTGTATCAATATATAGAAGGTCAATATCGTGATAATATCGTATAATGCGATAAAAACTACCTCAAATAAATCGAAACAAGAAAGTGTCAATAGGTATATTTTAATTAATATCAACATTAACACTAATATTAACAATATACTGAGTATTTTTGGTTATTCTAGCTGTTTAAATAACCTTGTTTGAAGATTAGGTCAATATCGTGATAATACCGTTTATCGTGATGTAAGATTCAGCAATTCGTGACAAATGTTAACTATTGTACTTTATTATTTTGCAATTTAATTTGGGTTGAAACATTTATTTACTCTAAACATGTACATACAATAAGGCAATAATGCAAGTATTATTCTAGCTCAAATAACTTTTTTTAAGCTCAATATCATGTATCATCAATACATAGAAGGTCAATATTGTGATAACACCGTATATCGCGATAAAAGCTCCAGCAATTAATCGTGATCGCAATCGTTAATTGATGCTCAATGTACTCTGACCTTAACGAGTGGCGCCATAAGTCCGGCGGGCAGGTCAAAGTAGGGCACGTTGGGCACCAGACTAGGGTCGTCCTGACTGACGTGTGGTGGGTTGTGGCGTCTTATGTGCGGAGCCTGGCCGTTGAAGCCATGGGGTGGAGGCCCGAACTCGTGCTGGTTTCCACCCCATGGAGGAGGGTCAGACATTCCCGGAGGAGGAATCCGCTGGTTCGGGTGGTGATGCGGCGGCGGTCCAATCTCTGAAAACACAAGGGCATTTCAGAGAAAAAGCAGAGGAAAACAGAAACACTCACATTTAACAATGGAACTACCAGAATACTGTAACTACTAGAATTACCATAGCAGCCATTCTGACCGTTCTCATACAAGACGTCATATTGTCATGCCATACTTACATTTAAAGCTTCTTTTGAGATATTAAAATGAAGCTTTACATGTCTGTCATCACCTTAAATTAGGAGAGAAACCTTTTTCGCGGCACTGAATATGCAGTTTTGAAAGACCTCTGAAGTAAAGTTATGCTTTTGCCAAAAGAAAGTTATGCTTTTGTTAGCAGGAAGTTGCTAGGCAACAGAGGCATGAATCTTTAAAGTCACAGGGAAAAGTAGATATTGTGATAATACCATTTATCGCTATAAAAGATACAGCAATTACTCGAGACAAGAAAACTAAGTGTATTTTAATTCATATTAACACTAATATTAGCAATACTCCAAGTATTTTTGGTTATTCTAACTGTTAAAGTAACCTTTTTTGAAGATTAAACATAAAAGCAATATTGTGTATCATCAATATATAAAAGGTCAATATAGTAAAAAATAATAAAGTTATGCTTTTGCCAACAGAAAGTTATGCTTTTGATAGCAGGAAGTTGCTAGGCAACAGAGGCACGCATATTTAAAGTCACGGGACACAGTTTCAACCTCTATGTTAAGCTGTTTTGACACAATCTACATTGTAAAAGTGTTATAGAAATAAACATGAATTGGATTTAATTCTAGTGTTAAAGAGCCCTTATTATGGGTTTTTGGGAATGACCTTCCATGTAGCGTGTAACACAGCTCTAAGTGAAGTGAAATATCCAGTTGAAATCTGAAAGTGGACAGTGTTTAAAACTATTGATTCATTTATGAAAGAGTTGACTCATAGTAGTTTGAATGAATTGTCTTAATAACGAGTCTTTAGCCGTTTCGGCATGGTGGATACAAAACATAAACCCCGCCCATTTGGTGCACGCGCATTAAAACCTGTGGCCTACTAACACAGTAGCAAAAAAAAAAGTAAGATAGACAGATCCCAGTTGAACCAAGTCATGAAGATGCTGTGCTTAGCTGGATATTATTGGAAGTGCGAGGGAAAGTTTGTGTTATTTTCTTTACTCAAAGATGAAATTGTGAAGAGTCAGTGGTTGAGGTTTATTTTTGCAAAAATACCTCAGCATTATAGCCCCGCCTTGTGCAGCTCGAGTGCTTCTGGAATCTACACACTTAAAACGGGGCATTCGTCTGCCGTTTGTTAAAGGAAGGATCAGAAAAGATTATTGATGTAAGGGACTTTGTCAGTACATGAATCAATGGATCATGGATCAGTTTCTTTCTCCATTTCACAAGTGTAAGTAAGTGCATAACCATGGCTGCCTCCTTGTTTTCACTAGCTTGTAAATTATGTATTTAATTGTGTTTTGTTACTTGTAACTGCTTGTATCCGGTTAACTCTTTATATTCTTATAGCGCGTCTAATGTCAAGTTGAAAACTCGATGGTGTTAGTAACTACTATAAAGCATGTTTCAGGCGGCCACTGCGATCAGCATTTATGTGTCGAGTTTCTTTGCTGGTGTTTTGTTTTTCTGAACACTTCCTTAATGTACAAGTGGCTAAAATCGGCTTATTTTGAGGCGGGAACCGGCGGACGTGCAACAACTTTAATCATAAGGTAAACCCAAAACTACAGTCTCCACCCGGAGCTCCTTCACGGGACTCAACACTTGTAAATACTCGCTGCATCTGGCGTGCGGCTCTCACCTCCACCCACATTCGTCAGCGCTACCAAGCCGACCAATCACAGAGCTTGCGCTTCGCATACACGTTACATTTTTTGAGAGGTACGCGTCAACGTCGCCGACGGCGAGGGGCTATGCTTCCACGCGTAGGCTGCGCCGTAGCATATGCGTGCACGACGCAGAACTATAAATCGGCCTTAAGAAGGGAACAAATGAATCGCTAAACGATTCATATAGGAGTCGCTGGGATAATTAGGTAAAAATAAATGCAGATTATAAGACCATGAAAGTGTTTTTTGACCTTGCATGTATATCAGCCTGTTGTTGGAGACCCTTAAAACCAAAATATGACCCTTTTTAATGTATAATAGGGACTCTTTAAAACAATGTCCGAATGTTCAGTATGCTAGGAAAAAGGGTGAAATTAATATAAATTAAATATATTAAAAATAAAAAAAATCTTAATTTCTGCCTTTTCTTTATGACGGCCTTCTTTATGCCATACAAAGCAACATGCAACCAAATACAAAAAAAATAAAAAACCTTTTACTGCAATATGTTTTGGAGCAAAAAATATAAAATTATAAATTAACTGCTTCTTTATAAATAAATATAAATACATTTAGCAAAATATTAATAAAAGTCTGCTTCAAGTAAGCAATGGAACTTAATTTTCCATTACATTTTTAATACTTCTATATAAAAATGTTGTAATAATAATAATAATAATAATAATAATAATTATATATATATATATATATAGTTTTGTTTAATATTAATAAATGTATTTATTTTTTGAAAAATAATACTATTATTATTTAACTATAAAACCTGCATTGATAAATGTATTACTCATGTAATAGTGCCACTGTACTGTAAATGACAAAAATATATATAAAAACACAATAAGTTACCTGAAACCACAAACCTCAGAATATTTTTTTCTTATTTTATTTTAATAATTAAAAAATATATATCTTTAATTAATCTAGAAAAAATAAAACAATGCATTGATTTATTGTATTAACTGTGAAGAATTGTTAAAAATTAACAAAAAAGTTTGGGAGAAATTTTTTTTTATAAAATGTATTAAAGTTCATGTAAATATGCACCAATGCTCTTATATTACCAATTTTTTATCATTTACTTTTCCACTAAATTTGTGTCGAATTACTCAAAACTTCAAAAAAAAAGTGATCATCCACATAAGTCATTACCTCAACCAAACACATTAAACTCTCACCTCCAGGAAAGTCTCCCTGTGGGTAGTCGAAGTGGTGCGGTGGATACGGCGGCCGCTCGAAGTGATGCCGCGGAGGAAAATCATCTTGCATGAATCTCGGTGGGAAGCGTCCAAAATTATGGGGCGGCGGTGGCTGGTTGAACGGCGGCGGCTGCTGGTGCGGCGGGAATGGTCCGCGGAAGTGTGGCGGGCGCTGCATGTGGAACGGAGGCTCCCTCTGGCCCCACGGCGGAGGCTGATCCTGCTGGCTGCTCCACGGCGGCTGCTCATACTGGCCGCTCCAGGATGGCGGGGGATCATTCTGGCCACTCCAGGGTCCTCCATCTCGAGGATCGCTCCAGTTTGGGTCCCGCTGCTCATTCCACAGGCCCTCGTGGCTGTTCCAGGGTGGACAAGGAGGTGGAGCTTGATTCAGGTCGAATGGTGGCTGGAGGCGGAGATAATGTGTATGTTAGTATTGGTAAGTCTGTGTGAAATCAAAATTTACAATGTTTATTAATCATTAATTATAAATTATAAATTATAAATTTTAAGCATTTGCTTCTGCGTTTTGAGTGGCATGATCTCTTGCCGTTAGTTTGCTATGTGCAAAAAGATGTGCAAAAAGTAAGCACCGCCCCTACTCAATATTCAATTTCAGTTAAAGTTTAGTAAAGATCAGCAGAAAAAAGTCAGCCTTGAATCGCATTAATGAGTCATTATATATTCAAATCTTTTGCCTGCTATTGATCTTACCAAATTGAATGAAAGCCACTCATTTGCATAATCCAATAGCAATTGCACAATACAAACACTCTGAAATGGGCGTTTAGGTTGTGACACGAAATATATATATATATATATATGGAAAGACTAATCAAAACAGGCTTGCCCAGCTGACCAATCAAAGAAGAGTCTTTATGGAAGGGCAGGGCTTATAGACTTTAAGCCCTGAATTGAATCAAACAAACTGGTTCAAAACAATAGCGAAGTTATTCTAATAATAAATGCATATTCAGATAAAATTACAATGTTTTCTGACTTTAGATCCATTTAAACATGTTGTAGGAGACTCCAGCGCAATATTTGAACAATTTAAAATACCATATGACCTGCCCTTTATAGGTGCACTTAGCAAATTTTGCCAAACAATATTGATATTTAAGAGCACCAAAACATGCATGCCCATAACGCCAACATAACTCTGCATATATTTTCTATTTTCGCTATCTTGACTAAACACACCGCTTTTGGCCTACACACTGCTACTTTGAAACTTTGCTTTTTAAAATCACTTAGAACAACTTTGACAACTAACAGTTATAAAGTTAATGAAATAATAGTCATTATATATATATATATATATATAATGACTATTATT
>CAIGQZ010032594.1:5382777-5397034 GCA_903798205.1 Danio tinwini
ATATACATACATATATACACATATTTGTAAAGTAACCTTGTGCATCATTTGGTTAAATATCATATTTGTAATGTAAATCAATCCACCACTGAGGAACAGTGAAAGTAAAGGTTCTGGAAATTAACATTCCTGATGATCACATGATTATGAACCTCATTTCTAACAGTATTAACATCATCCTTACATTCATAAATTTCAGGACAGATTTTACAGCAACTGAAGCACCTCAATATTTATATAATTACATTTAAACATCTACAACTTTATGTTTTATGCTTTAGATTTATTCATAAGTATCAATTATGATGGCATTTTTTATGAAATGGTGAAACATTTAATAGTAATTTTTTGTTCCACTCACAGGCTGTTGTGGGTTCCACGCTGGCATGTTGTGCTGTGGATCAAACCAGCCTGGTTTAGAGGAGGAAATTTCAGGTGACAGAGCAGGGTTCGAGTCTGACGGCCGGTTCTGAGACCCTTCATATTCACTGGATGGAGGACCAGACAATGGAGGCTTCAGATCTGCTGATGATCATTGAAACAAACCAGTAATTTAATGAGAATGAACTCATAACAACATAGACAATCTAAAAGACCTCAAATGGGTTGACAACACATTTTACTTCTAAAGCAACATAATTGTGGTTAAATGGTGGGGGGGGGGGGGGGGAACTAAATGTCATTCAGCAAAGGAATCAGAAACTAGACTACCAATTACTGTTAATCTTAATGAAATCAGTATAAATTTTGATAACTGGTTAATAGACTTAATTAGACACTCCAAAATTGCTGTGGTTAATGTTTAGACTCTATTGAAGTCCTCAATCTTTGCACCAACATTCAGAACCTTTTACCATACAGTTTACTAGGGAGAACAACAATAAATAATGCAACTTATATTTGCTCCTAGATTTCTGTGATTTACCAGGCTGAGAGGCGACTGGTGTCTGGCTCGTGACTTCTGCATCCGCAGGCGTGAGTTGACCGACAGTCACTGCCGCTGCTGCTACGGCCACCGTCTGCTGCTGATTCAGATTGGAGACAAACTCCTCATGTTGTGTCTTCAGAGCCTGGATCTGCTGCTGGAAGGCCATCTGTATGGGCTGCACCACCGGTGCGTACTCCGTGATGAGCGATGCCTGGAAGAGAAACAGATTCTGTGATTTTGACCTGTGTTTGATTATGAGGGTGAGATAAGGCCGTGCAATATGACAATATATATCATATGGACAATATAAAATGTCTATACAGACCATATAAAAGCCTGTAGAATGAGTATTGTTTCATATTATGATATTGTTTATATCACGGTATCACAAAAACAAACAGTTTACAGTAATACTTTTTAATATTGTATATGAGAGCAATAATATACAGCATTAAGGGAATGCAGACAGAAACATTAATAACAGCATTGCAATGTTTACATTTTGCATTTTATTTAGCAATATTTAATGTTGGGCCTGTAATCATTTGTTTTATATTTTTTATTAATAATTCCTTTATATTTCTACATTTTTAATCAAACATTTGTCCTGAAGTTCCAAATAAGCTGGGACATATGATCAAATATGAATGAGTAGATCTGAGAGTATATACTTTAAAATGAGAAATAAAAAAAATCTTTCCACGTAGTCAATGTTTATAAAACTATTAATTGATTGAATTTACAGAAATGCTACTATATCGTCATATACATTGTTATCAGGATATGAGGTGTTTTGTATCACTGTATGTTTCACGTATGTTTTGTGTTTGTTTTCTGTTTCGCTTTCTCGTCCTTCTTTCGTTGTGTACTCTGTCCTGTCCTAGGTGTGCAACCATTGGTCGAGAAGGCTGTCAATCATCGTTATGACGCACTCTGCGCACCAATTAGGAGCTGCTCTGCCATGTTTAAAAGGCGTTCGCTCGTGCTGTCGAGCAGGAGCGCTTGGTTCGCCACCAAACTCCTCACTTGTGTCGGCCAGCCTGTTCATTTGTGCTTGCATCATTTTTGATGCTGTTGTTGATTAGTTTGTCTCTCGCTTTAAGTGCTTTTTTTTTTTTTTTAGATAAGTTGATGCAGCTCAATTTAGTATTTATTATTGGAAAGTCGAACAATCTTTATGAGAATATCAGATAAGCTCTTGTTTTGCTAATGGCTAGGGCCAGACGGAATCTGCGGACGTTTTTTGCAAATACTGCAGAGAATTTTGGTAAAAATCTGCGGATTTCTGCGAAATTATTTTGGGAGTCTCATAACTAAAACCTCAATATGTGAAATATGTGTAATTTAAAAACTTAATAAATTCAGATTTACACACATTTACTTAAGTAAATAAACAGAATTAATAATGGGCTAAAAATCTGCAGAAATCTGTGGAAAATCTGCAGCATTCTGCGAGCGCAGATTCCGTGTGGGCCTACTAATGGCTAATAGTGTGTACTTTATGAGAACTTTAGTAATTTTGACCAGCATAGTTTTTTGTGGAGGCCTTGCCACATTTGTAATTATGTTTTGGAATAGTTAGGTTTAGTTAAGCGTCGCATATGCTGAAGATTACGGTTTTGTTTCTGCATTTTTCTTTGGTTAGTTAGCTTAGTAGTTTGGGGTTTAGTTAGATTGTTTTTTATATATTTATTTCTTTGTTTTGGCAACACTCATGTTTTTCGTTTAATTCGGTTATTTAAAATTACATTCTAAATTCCTATATTCATTGTGATATTCTCTGTTTAATGAATTGTTCATTTTTGTTTCACTCATCCATTTGTTGTGTTTCTCATTTTCACCCAGCACTATTAGAGACTTACTTAGGCCCAATCCCAGTTCTATTTTTGTATCCCTTTCCCTTCGGCCTTAAAACCGAGGGTGAAGGGGAAGGGTTTCAAAATTTACCCCTAAGTACTGGGACAGCACTACAACACCTGCACACGTCATCCTGTCATCACAATCTCTTGCTTCATATGAGATCAGACGATTGCGACTGCTGTAGTTATTCCAGTTGTGTTATTTTTAGTATTTATCTTCATGAAATCACTGAAGGCATATATTATGTTATCATAACGATGTAATGTGGTAATAAGATCGTAACTTTACTGTGTATTTACACCCTGGCCATATTCATCCATGTAAACACACGAAAACAAAATTAACATTAAGCAGGCACTGTAAAAAGCCCATTCCCAGCCACTAGACTTTTCTGACAGGGTATTTAAGCGTCATCGAGTGTCAGAATGTTGTGGGACTGCTGTACAGGAGTTATTATTGGGGATTATAGATCGCGAAATTTAGCCGGGGTTTTTTTGCGTTTTTTCCGGTAAAACACGAACGTGGTTATGAATATATTAAAACATGTGCTTGTTTGTTGTAAAATTCGTAATAATGACAAAAAGGACTAATTTGTGGATCTCCTTACTTCCGGGTTCAGCTGTGGCTGGTGTATTCTGGGAAATTTTCTTACCCTTTGGTTTCGACTGTGGTCCTGAAAAATCTTTGTGCCCTAAGCCCTACGCCTTCAAGCTAAAGAGAATTGGAACACCCCTAACCCTTCGCGGGAACGTGCAAAACGAGGTATAGGGGTAAGGGTAAGGGCTAAGGGGTAGAATTGGGATTGGGCCTTAATGTTACATCGTATCCAACATAACAACTTAAACACTTAACAATAACGATATGATATTTTTGTCGTATCACAACCCTAGGGCGAAGTTGTACCTGATACTGTCCGAGGCCCAACGCCGGACTCTGAAGCTGCTGAATGGTGACATCATCGAAGTAGCCGTTCTTCTCCCAGAGCTGCAGCAGCTGAGAATGGCATGAACAATCACTCACTTTTTGGCATGTGTAAAATGAACACTAACATCTACTAAATGTCAATGCATAAGGGAAATGCATGATTTACACTGGAGATATCAAGATATAAAACACATCTAAGTCGTCTAGTCATAATACAGGATTGCATGCACTTGGATGCATGAAATGTGGCTGTCAAATGCCAAGTTGCTATTAAATATCATCCTTAAATTTTTGAATGAAGACGAGGACTAAACTGAAAATCCATAAGGTGTTAGACAGTATTTTAGGTTTTTACAAGAGAGGTTTTTGGGTCCAATAAGCAATAAGTTTTATATGAATTTAGTTATAAGACATTTTTTGTCATCCAATTTTTAATATTAGCTATGCAATCTGTTGATTTTGTGAATTTGTACAAATTACCAGGTTGAGAGGAGATTAGATATGTGTATCTTTGGCATAACAGTGGAAACTAACTCTGTACGTGTATTTTTTATCGTATAGTGCAGGGGTGCCCAAACTCGTTCCTGGAGGGTCAATGTCCTGGAGGGTTTAGCTCCAATCCTAATCAAACACACCTGAATCAGCTAGTCAAGCTCTTACTAGATATACTAGAAACGTCCTGGCAGGTGTGTTAAAGCAAGTTGCAGCTAAACTCAGCTGGACACCGGCCCTGCAGGACCAAATTTGAACACCCCTGGTCTAGTGCCAGCATATATAATGTAAAAAGAAGGGGACCAAGAACTGAGCCTTGTGGTACCCCAGAGTGTACTTTTGATCAGTATGATTCCTCTTCATTATCTGACGCACATTGATAACATTCAGATAGATAAGACCTGCACCTAGCAATGTACAAACATGTGGATCTGACAGTGTGATCGTACCCGTGTGATTTTCTGCTGTTTGTCTTCTTCTACAGCCAGGAAACTCGTGCAGTAAATGGGAACCACCACCTTCTGTAGAGCAGCCAAAAGATCCTTCTGATTTTTCCTTTGACTGCGGAGAAACAGACATAGCTTTAACACTAATGAAGACACTTAAAAATAGGTTATATACAATCAAAAACAAGGTGACGCTTATAATAAATTTACTAAGATTTTTTAGTTTTAGTTTCAGATTAAATTACACTAAAACAGAATTAAATGTACTATTTATAATATGCAATGTAATTTAATGTAATTTAATTTAATGTCATGTATTTACCAAATGTAATGTAGTTTTGAATCAAATATTTATGTACATACAGACAAACATCACATATGTGTAAAATACTAAATATTATTCCTTATTTTCCACTAAATAGCATAAATATTAAAGCATTTCATGTATAAAAATTAGTGGTGGACCGTTATCAGTGTTAACGTGCTGCATTAGCGGGAGACTCTTATCGGGCGATAAAAAAAAAAAAATCACCGTTAAACTTTTCTCAAAGTTGGGTTAGGAACTTTCACCTTGATATTTTAGCGCGGATGTGTACCTGACAAAAAAAGTGCTCTTCTGAATCAAATCAGCAGAATGCCCTTCTGGATCTTTCACTTACTATGAAGACACTACTGACTACGCTTACATGGACATCTGTAATCTAGTTATTTGCCTTAATAGACAATAATATAATGAAGGTGTTTACGTGAAGTGCTTTAATGTAAGAGTTTCCTGTAATTTTGGGGGACTTTAACTGCAGTTCAGCAGTTTCACATTCACTCATGAACATTTTATTCATGCCCCAGTGACAAACTGGGGAATTAGACGCAAATAGGGAGTAAGGACTGGTGAGAGTGTTATGGAATTTAATAATTCACGCCAAATGGAAAGAAAATTACTTCAGCATTTCGCGATGTGTGCGTGTGTGTGCGGTCCTTTATTGACAACCGCAAAAAGTCCTACATAACGGTAATAGTTTGATTGCAGTGTTTATTTGAATAATGCCACTAATATCTGCATACTCCACATCTTAATTCCATTTCTGTTTAGCTCAGTTATGACTTTAGTCTGATTAAGGTAATCTAAAATGGCTGCTTGGAGCTTATGTAGGCCTACAGTTCAAAATTGATGTTTAACTGAATAAACAGTTAGTAAACACAAGTACATCTTACTAAACATCATTAATTTTCATCACCAATTATCATAGTAGAACAGTTTCTCAAGCAGTTTGTGATGCATTTTGAAAACAGGAGATGAGTCCCTGGTCTAATGCGCCATCTGGCTTGAGAAACCTGTTCTCAAAGACTTACTTTTAGTCATTATTTGGGTAGCACACATGTTCTGATTGCCTTCGGCAGAATTCAGATGAGCCATTTTAATCTTGATTAATTCCAAGATTACAGTGAGATTAATCTAGATAAAAAAATTATTTATGCCCACCTATAATAAAAATATGTATTGAAAAAGCTTAAAAAATATTTATTGCAAATTTTCATTTTTAATATTTTACTACATTCAACTGCACTAACCTCAATATTAATGGAGAAAACACAAGCCCTAAATCAACCCATTCATTAAAAACTACAACATCATACCAATGACATAAAAAAACCTTAAGCAGCTCATTTAAATATTTAAATCTATTATAACCTCACCAGTGATGCAGGACGTCGTTGGTCAGATAGATGAGATGTAGGCGGAGCTCAAAATGTGCCTCGTCGGCAGTGATGCGGTTTCTGAGATGCGACGCCATCAATTCGCAGTGTTGCGGCGTCTTGGCGTTACCGAACATCCAGTTCTTCCCGGCCTGAGAGAGGAAGTTCTCAGAAATAACTCATCTGGGAGCTCATCAAACATAACAGACGTTGTGTTCATGCCTTGTTTTCTGATTGGATAACTATCTGATAGTAAAAATGCTCTCCAAAATGCATTCGAGACGGATATAAGTCTTAGAGGTTGTCCGAGATGCATTCCAGACGAATCTAAACAGCTCTAAATGCATCTAGTTGCTTAAACCAAATGTTACTCCTCCTAAAATGTATACGAGGCTGCACAATTTATCGCAAAAGTATTGTTATCGCGGTAATAGTACATGCAATATAAGTATAGGAGACACATGTGATAGATTACATTTTGTGCATTGTTAATCTAAATTGACCAATCATATAGGGCCTTACTATCTTTAGCCCCGCCTCTGGAGTAGTTACTGTACTGCTATTGGAGCTCCCCAAAGGTGAACCTTAAATTACATATTTATATGTATTGTCTGTCATGCTGTGATTTTTGGCTGTTTGGCGCCACCTTGTGAATGAAGAATGTGCAGGTTAGTGTATACTCCATCAGCTGTTTTTGTGTCTTTGCATTTAAATAAAGAATTAAACAATTATTTCAGCTCATAACATAGTTTTGTGTCTAATTCTTATGTTTTGTGGCAAGTAGCCATGTAATAAGCAGGATAAAGTACATCCAGGAGGTTGTTTTTTTAAATACGTTTTGTACAAAAGTGCTTTGCTTTGAGTCGAGCTGCTGATAAACCTGCTGGGCTTTATTCTGCGATATTCCCTCCTGGATGTACTTTATCCCTAACATATAATGCAGCATTTGAAGATTGAAATCATATCCTTTTAGTTGAGATGCATTTATGTGGCCAAATTTAAATTCACAAATCAGACAGCAGTCCAATCAGAGAGAAAGCACATAACGTGAACAGCTGTAATCAGGCTCTTACAGAAATAGCGTCTTTGGTACAGGTGTCTATTATGGGCTGGAGGAGGTTGTCCAGCTCGTTCATGTCCAGCTGCGTTTCCACAAGCAGCTTCTGCATCTGCTGCTCCATTGCCAGAGAAATGGCAGCTGTTATTTGCTCCTGAACACAACAAAACTCATTTTAGTCATGATTATTATTATGCAATAAATAATAATAATCATCATCTTGACCGCTGTTGCAACTAAGAAGTGGCAAACTGTTTTGTATTCACTAAGAAAAGGCATTAACATTTAATTCAAGTTGGAAAAAAAGTGAAAAAGAACAATTTCAGATTTGATTATAATTTAAATATTATTAACATATTTATTTTAAAGTGAACGTGTTATAATTGCTCAAAATTGTGCAATATAGACTAAGAATTGTAAGAAAGTATATCTATTTTTTATTGCAATAATTGCACTACAAACCTGCATTCATTTGAAAATGCACTATACTTTTTATTTACCATTGTTATTATTATGAATTATATTAAGGTATGCTATTTATCATTATTTTATTGTTTATTAATTATTATAGTTTTTATTATTACATTATTTGGTATTGGTATTCATAAGTCTTACACTATGTCTGTCATATCAAGCAATTGTCTTCCACTCAATAAAAAAAAAAAAAAAAAAAAATGCTCGACCTGTCTGAGGCTGAGCAGGTGCTGCTCCTGCTGCTGCAGGTTCCACTGGCTCTGCTGGATGAGCTCCTCCATTGATGGTGTCGCCGCCGGGATCGCTGGAGGGCCAAGAATCGCCATCGTCGCAGAAACATCGGCAGCTTCATTACCCGGAATATTAGAGATCACTGATAAATCACAAAGACAAGCAAATACAGAAAAAACATCACTGCTCTGCTGCTGAACGCCAGAACAAACATCTGCCTGTCAGTACGGCCAAATGATGGGAAGCACTGCTGCAGAAAAAACGGGACGCTTATTTGTATAAAGTTCCCAAAGCAAAGCAATTCGATGGATGCTTGTTTCTGCCACATAATAGAAAAATAGATCGATAAAAATATATATTTAAATATACTTTTTAATGTCTTTTTTGTCTCATAATTCAGAACTGAGTGTTCTAAATTCACATTTGCAAGTTAACATCTGGCAAATTCCAATTTTTTGAGATCTAGTGAGGAAAAGAGATTTGCAATTGCAAAAAAATAGTCGGAACCGTGAGATGCAGTCTCAGAATTGTGTAATATAGATTAAAAAATTACAGATGTGAGACTATGAACTTTAAGAAAGTCCATACATTTTTAATTGCAAGTAATAGTTGCAACTGCAAGATGTAGGCCAGATTAAAAGTAATAAAATATACAAAGTATAAAAATACAAAAAATTGTGAGAAATTGTATAAATTTTTAATAGTAAGAATTAGTCACAACTGTGAGATGAAGACTTGAAATTGCTCAATCTAGATTAAAATATTGAGAAATTCTATAAACTTTCAATAGTAAGAATTAGTCGCAACTGTGAGATGAAGACTTGAAATTGCTCAATCTAGATAAAAACTTGTGAGAAAGTCTATAAACTTTCAATAATAAGAAATAGTTGCTAACTGTGAGACTCAAGTGCGCAATATAGCCCAAGAATTGCGAGAAACTCTATTAACTTTCAACTGTAAAACAATTGTAAGATGTAGACTCAAAATTGCATAATATAGACAAAGAATTGCAAGAAGGTCCATACATTTATTTGAAAGTCACAACTTCAAGATGTAGACTCAGAATAGCCCAATATAGACTAAGAATTTTAAAAGAGTCTATAATCTTTTAACTGTAATAAATAGTTGCAAATGTGAGATGAAGACTTGATATTGCGTAATACAGATTTAAAATGGCAAGTCTATAAACTTTCAACTATGAGACGCAACTTCGAGATGCAGACTCAATTGTGAAATATATACTAAGAATTGCCAGAAATTCTCTAAACTTTCAGCTAATTAATAGTTGCAACTGTGAGATGAAGCCTTGATATTGCGTAATACAGATTAAAAATTATGAGAGTCTATAAACTTTTAATTTTAAGAGTCGCAACTTCGAGATGCAGACTCAAAACTGTGCAATATAGACTAAGAATTGCAAGAAATCCTAAAGATGTTCAATTGTAAAAAATAGTTGCAACTGTGAGATGTACTCATAATTGTGCCATATAGACCATTGCGAGAAAGTCTACAAACTTTCAATTATAAGAGTCGCAACTTCGAGATGCAGACTTAAAAATTGTGCAATATAGACATAAATTGTGAGAAATTCTCAAAACTTTCGATTATAAAAAAATTGTTGCAATTGAGATGAAGACTTGATATTGCGTAATACAGATTTAAAATTGCAAGTCTATAAACTTTCAATTATAAGAGATGCAACTTTGAGATGCATACTCAATTGTTCAATATAGACTAAGAATTGCAAAAAAGTCTATAAACTGTAATAAATTGTTGCAACTGTGAGATGAAGACGTGATATAGTATAATACAGATTAAAAATAGCGAGAAAGTCTATAAACTTTCAATTATAAGAGTCGCAACTTCGAGATGCAGATTCAAAAACTGTGCAATATAGACTAAGAATTGCGAGAAATTCTCTAAATTTTAATTATAAAAAATGGTTGCAACTGTGGAATGAAGACTTGATATGGCAGAATACAAATGAAAGATTGCGAGAAATTTTATAAACTTTCAATTATAAGAGCCGCAACTTCAAGATGCAGACTCAAAATTGTGCAATATAGACTAAGAATTGCAAGGAATTTTATAAACTTTCAATTACAAAAGTCGAAACTCCAAGATGCAGACTCAAATTGCGCAATGTAGACTAAGAATTGTGAAAAATTCTCAAAACATTTGATTATAAAAAATAGTCACAACTGAGAGAGATATAGACTCAAAATTCCATAATATGAACTCAGAATTGCGTAATAGAGGAAATATTGCAAGAAAGTCCATGCGTTTTTAATTGCAATAGTTGCAACTTTGAAATGTAGACTCAGAATATAGACTGAGAATTGCAACTGCTAGTCACACCATTAAGAAATAAGAAATAGTTGCAACTTCGAGATGCAGTCTCTAAATTGCACAATAGACTACGAATTGCAAGAAATTGTAAAAACACTTGATTGTAAACAATTCTCGCAACTATGAAATGTAGACTCAGAATATCACAATATAGACTAAGAATTGGGAGACTCAATAATTGTTAGTCGCAACTGTGAGATAGACACTTCAAATTGTGCAATACGAATAAAAATTGCAAGAAAGTCTATAAACTTTTAATCATAAGAGATGCAACTGCGAGATGCAGCCTCAGAACATTGCTATATAGACTATGAATTGTATACAATTGTAAGTTGTAGACTCAGATATGCACAAATAAAAGCCTATAAACTTTCAATTGCAAGAAATAAAGTTGCAAATGCAAAATGTAGACTCAGAATTGTGAACAAGTCAAACTGTGAGGTAAAAATAACAAAAAGAGAGTCAAAATTATGTCACAATTATATAAAAATTCATGGCAGAAACAAGCTTACATAGAGTTCATAGAAACATGCAGAAAAATCACTCATGCTTGTTTGTTTTCCTCTGGTTTTCCATGTCTGGAGATTCTAGCATGAAAAACTCAAACAAGCGAGAAGACAAAATCATTTTAGGCTATTTAAGGAAAGCACAGGGAAAAAGAAACCAAAAAGAAAATCTGCTGGTTTGCGGCTTCCTTAAAAGCTCAATTAAAGATTGATCCATAATATCCACATTTGCAAAAAGAAAGTACAAAACAAAACAAAAAGCTGCACATTTTTATATATCGCAAAAAAAAAAACTGTGCAAGAAAGTAGAGTTAGCTTGAAAGCTTAATTTAAATCCCAAAATATGTGAAATAGTAACTGAAGCTTTTGCAACCGTTTTATAATATTTAAAGCAGTTATAAAGGTTGAACGCTAACTGAAAGATGTAATCTATGACATAATCTGAGAGCAAAATACAAAATTAGGTTACAAGCACTGATGTTGCAGAAGAACTCCATGAATACCAGGAAAAATAAAACATTTCTGACCATCGGTCTAATAAATACCTTCCATTTTATATTCATCATCATGAGTGCCAGAATCTATAAAGGAGAAAAGCACACCTTAAACACGAACATATGCAGAACACAGCGGTCAGACAAATCTGGATCTTTGGTTAGTAGCAAGGTTATTAATATTAGCAAAAACGAACAAAAAAAATGTTAATTTAAAGTAAAACAAACAAACTAATGTTAGATGAAGTTTAAAAATGTTTGTCTTGACCACTAACATTTAAAAAAGTAAGCAATATTTGAAAATATTAAATATCAAACATCTTAAAATATGAATAAAATATTAAATATTACTATAATAATAAGCAAGTTTAATATCTAAAGAAAAAACACACCTACATAACTTATACTAAAAATTACAGTAGTTAGTAAATAAATGTGACTTATTCTCTGCAGTAGGGATGCTCAATTCGGTTTATTTTACCAACCGACAACCGCAACTCGTTAACAGAATATTAACAGATAAATATAAAAACATTATTTAATAAAAAAAATAATTGATGTTTCTATTTTGTGACACATTAAATATTTTAAAATACTGATTTATTTTAACATGCGAACAGCAGCATACAGGACATAACAGAACATCTTCACGCACCTGCAGTGTTACAGCATAGAAAAAAAGAATAAACTAAATAAAAATAATAAAATAAACAGGCCTGCCCTAGATATTTTTCAGCTAAATGACCAATTTAGATTACAAAACTAAAACACTGACTGAATACTTTTTAAGAGCCGGCATTTGCTGATTTTCCCAATCATGTTTTTTTCATCCATCATAGAAAAATATCAGGCTATTAAATCGATCGCTCCACTGAAAAAATGCGTTTGATTAATGCTTTGTTGTTATTATGTCACAAAACCCCTTTTTAACATTATAATAGAAGTCATTAGTTTAAAGATTGTCATAACGACTTATTTCCTCCATCTCATTCGCAATCAGCATCAGCGCAGATTTGTGTCAACTCGTCTGTCAAACTGTGACTAGAAATATTCTTCTTCATTTTGCTTCTTTGACAAAATACGTTTGTAGGCACGTGTGGTTGCACGTGTTACCATCCTGCAAGTTAACAAATATTTGTTGCACATCAGGGGTCGATCACAGCGAACGCGCTTTTCCCTTCCAAAAATGCAAGGCGCACCGCAGCACACTGCCTTTTATGTTGACAAGAAAAAAGAAGCGAGGTGTTCTTTTTTATGTCACTATAGGACACGACTGAATCAGCTGGTCTATTGTGCGCGAGTGTTGCTGTACATTTTGTTATAATTGTAACATACAGCACAACGTGAGGCGCGCAGGGCGCATAAGCAGCGTGCAAAACAGTTAATAAACAATTTAAAAAATGCCCTTCTCAACGCAAAAAGCAAGTTCGGTGATCGGCCCCTTATGCAGCCAAACTTTAAAAATAAATAAAATTATATTTTTTAATTGTTTAACTGATACCATTAATAGGTTACTAACACACCCTTTCGGTTAACGATTAATCAGTTATTTTGAGCATCCCTACTCTGCAGCGGTTCTTTCACGTACGCTGCTGCTGTTCGATGGCCAGTTTATATTTGTAGTAGCCGAAAAATTCCCCTCCGAACAGAAACGAGAACTTGGCGTTGTCCTTCTGCTTCTCCATGGTCATCTTTTCAAATTCAGGTCCATTTCTGGCAACAAACTGCGCCAGTTTGTCAATGACATTGCGCAGCTCTTGATCTGATGGGGTAAAAAAAAGAGAAAAACATCAAAATACAACATACAATTAAGTTTTCACATTCGCGGTTACATTTCTAAAAATATTTTACATAATATCATTGAAATTAATCGTAACTAACAATTTAAGTACCAAATACCACTATTAACTACTGGCTTATTACTAGGCCCACACGGAATCTGGCGCGCAGATTTCTGCAGATTTGTCCATCATTAATCCTGTTTATTTACTTAAGTAAATGTGTGTAAATCAAAATTTATTCAGTTTTTAATTTAATTACAGTAATATTATTGACTAATATAAAAATGTTCATCTGTTTTATGTACAATGCAGTTTTTAGTAGATATATTACATGAGAGACTTGCTTTGTTTGCCAAATAAAGTGGATCTAATTGGATTTGCATTTTAAACATGAAATAAAAGTTAAAAATAAATGATTTTTCATTTCACATACTATGGTTTTAGTTAAGACACTCCCAAAATAATTCTGCAGAAATATGCATATTTTTACTAAAATTCTCAGCAGAAATAGCAAAAAAGTTAGCAGATTCCGTCTGGCCCTGCTTATTTCTTACATACATTGGCTGTTTATTGCTTATAAAGTATGTCAATATTGTACATGCCTAATCCTATTCAATACCTAAACCAAACTATTTTACTAACTATAAAAAAAACAGCAAATTAGCAGTTTATTGAGATAAAATTCTTAGAAAACAACTACGTTTTCACATTTACAGTTAAACTTTTTTTTATAATTTACATAATATCGTTTAAATTAATCGTAATTCTAACAATTTAAGTACCATTTCCTGCTATTAACTTCTAGCTTATTACTATGATTGGCTGTTTATCACTTATATGGTATGACCATATTGTACCATCCAATAGCCTACCTAAACCAAACTATCTTACTAACTATAAAAAACTGCAAATTAGCAGTTTATTGAGATAATTCCTAGAAAACAATTACGTTTTCACATACTTAAGTACATTTTATATATATATATATATATATATATATATATATATATATATATATAT
>CAIGQZ010032594.1:5397044-5435059 GCA_903798205.1 Danio tinwini
TATATATATATATATATATATATATATATATATATATATATATATATTTTACATAATATCATTTTAATTAACCTTAACTTTAACAATTTCAGTACCAATTCCCACTATTAATTACTGGCTTATTGCTTATATACATTGGCTGTTTACCACTTATAAAGTATGACCATATTGTACATGCCTAATCCTAAGCAATAACTAAACCAAACTATCTTACTAAACTTGCAACTAAAAGAAAACAAGCAAATTAGCAGTTTATTGGGCTAAAAGGTAAAAGCGAGAATTGTAGATTAAAATAAAGTGACAAATATACTTAATTTAATATATAATATTGACGATATCTTTCAATCTGTGAAGCCTTGACTTAACTAATACTGCAAATTCCCACAGATTAACTAATGAATTTGACCTTTTTTATTGAAAACATTGGTCCCATTAACATGTACTGTAAAACCTTTTATACATCAATCAATACAGTAATAAGATGTTTGGCTACTTAATTCCCCATCCTAGTCACACTAAACAGTCAAAAATAAACAAATCAGCAGTTTAAATCCTTATTTTATACATTAATTGTGTGTCTATTTGATAATAATGTGACTTCACTAGCGTTCGCGCTGCAGTTACACGCGCAAGCGCAGTTTTACCTTCTGGAGGCGTGGAAATATCCATATTTCTCAGTAATACAGGCTAGTAAGACCAGGAATTCATTTATAACACATGACGCTGAAGCGCGAAACAAAAAATATTCAGTTTTTAAAAATCTACGGCCACATCTCCGTAGGTTTGTTGTGTTTCAGCACAAGATGAAGCGACAGGAAACAGAATCTTCACTACTTGGGAGGCGCATGCGCTCTGGTGATGTTTAGAAGAGAGGTCTCGTCACAGCGTCAACTGCCGTTGGGAGGTCGTAAATTCGTAAAATGTTTGACTATTTTCCCATCTTTTTTGACATTTTGACGCTATATTCTGTACGTGACAGTAGATTACGCTATTAGTAAGTAATAATTACTATATCTTCGTGTTCTACAGACATTTTTGTAGACAATTTAGTTTTTTGAAGATGTTTAGCCTCTAAATATGCTAATGAAAAAGTAACATTAAGTGGAATGCAGTAAGATGCTAACAAATGATGTAGCTGATAGTATGTTTGGTGAAATACGCACAGTTAATAGCCTATTAATACATTTTATTTTACAAACAACTGTGGCTATTTTAGATATATTGCGGTGACAATGGGCGGCTATACACAACTGGGATTGAGGTAAAGTTTGTTTTATATTCACACATTCAGACATTCTTCTTAATAATAGAGTTTAAAAATCATTCTTTTTTTGCAAGTTATTAATAGGGAAATCATATTAGCTGCCAATGACTATCAAAGTGCAACATTGTTCAGAGTCAATTAAGTAGTGCTAATGTTGTAAAGTCATTCGTACATGTTATTCCAGACTGAAGTACCATGGTTAACAATATAGAAAGCATGTCACAAGTTGTCACTGAACAAATGTGCGAATATAAAACCAACTGTACTTCAATACAACTGGGTCAGTCTGTCAACACACTGGGCAAAGTCTTCACTTTCTGGTTAACTATTTCATATGTAATCTTGTTATAAACGATGAAGATGGTGCATATTCTGTTTTTAGCAGTGGGTTTCCAGTATGCAGCCTTTCTCTCATGCAGGTTACATCTGTAACTAGATTAAATCCACACCACTGCTGATTGATTCACACAGATGTGTTGTAGAAATGTTTAAAACAACGTGTTGAAAGGGAGACCAGTCATGCTTTTATTTAAATAAGTAAAGATTGTTTTTAGTTAGGACGGCACGGTGAAACAGTGGGTAGCATTGTCGCCTCACTGCAAGAAGGTCGCTGGCTCGAGCCTCAGCTGGGTCAGTTGGCATTTCTGTGTAGAGTTTGCATGTTCTCTCCGTGTTGGTGTGGGTTTCCTCCGGGTACTCCAGTTGCCCACACAAGTCCAAACACATGCTGTATTGTGAACTGGGTAAGCTAAATTGTCCATAGTGTATATGTGTGAATGTGAGTGTGTGGGTGTTTCCCAGTGATGCGCTGCATAAAACATATGCTGGATAAGTTGGCGGTTCATTCCGCTGTGGTGACCCCTGATTAATAAAGGATAAAAATATCACGGTTTCACTGTATCACGGTATTATGATTACTGCTTTAAAATATATTCTTTTTAAATGTCTGGGTAAAAAACTAAAACTTTTTTACCTTTTGAACACAATATATTTTATTTTGAGAAACATTTAAAATATTTTGGAAGAGTAAACATGTCAGGTTCTGCTGTCTTCATTTGTTTCAAAAACAGATTTTTTTACAATTTAAAATGACATCTTTGGCTATCATTTCTGCTGAAGATACTGCTGTCCTAAAAAACAAAACAAAAAAAAGGCAATAAAAAATTGTACACATACCTTAGGAACGGTATTGTAGAAAATGTTTATGGTGTCAAAACCTTGACTTTTCCAAACCGCGGTACACCTTGAAAATGGTCCCATGCCTAAAAGGGACTAAGCCAAAATGAACGAATGAATGTTTTAGAATGTTTATTTCTCACACGTTATCACACATCAAGCATCTGCTACGTATCCTACAGCATATTTTGTTTATTTTTATTGAAATATGAAATATTTTGATCTAAAGCAAACTGTACACACCACATCTGTATTTAGATTTATTATTGACAGATGTTGTTATATTTTACAATAAAGAATAGAAGTAAATACACATTTATTCTAGCTAGGTTTAATGAGTAGAGCATTTGTGAAACACATCCTAATAAAGTTGACTCTATGAAATTTATTACATTTGTTTACTTAAAATCAGAGCATTGTAATATCACACATAAAACACCAGACTTTTCTTTATAGTCTAAAGTCTATTTCTAAATGATGTAGTATAATATATGATGAAAATGTCTTTTTTTTTTAACTCACAGGAAAAAAGGCAGACTAGCTAAACAATAATAAACCTTTTATATTAGTCATTTAATAATCCGTCTCATTTAAAATCAGAGAAACCTAAACATGAAAAGTGGAGTCATGACCTGGCAGATGAATCACCCATATAGGTCTCTAAATGATTCATTTCTAACTGTCCTACTAATCATCAGCACTCCACATGTTTACAAAGGATGACAAAAAAGCCTTTTCACGTTCACTGATGAGAAGAACCCTGGCGCCAGCCCTCTGTTCAGCCCAGCGCCTCCCACCTTCCCTGCATGACCTCGAATTATGTCATGCGAAAAGAGCTGTATCCCATTGAAAACCTCTCTTAATCAAACCCAATTAATTCCGCTCGCTTCCCGTATTATCCCCTTCGAGGAACGCGTCATACCCATCAGCCTGTTAACTTCAGCCTGGGAGCAAAATAATAGATTATGCAATTAATTTAGTCGTTAGAGACTTAATTGTTCCTAATGAATACAGTAACTCTGTGGGGGTGTCCTGCCATTATAGGAGCGTCAGGATTTTCACTGAAGATCGCACTTGATTAATTTATGAACACTCAGCAAAATATAACAACTTACAGAAATCACATTAAAACATTATGCTAATATTTGGCAGTTCCTATATTAGCATATTGGTCAATATTATTAACATATCTTTCGTGAATAACAATTGCATGAAAAAGAAGCCCCAAAATCAAATCCAGGTCAAATTTCACACCAAAATAAATGGAAAACCAACACTGTGAACAATTAATTGGTCGCCTTAAATTTTTAAGTTGAATCCAATTAACCTGATGGGTCATTTCAGCTTAAATGACATGAGACAGCTTGTAAAGCTTACTTAATTAGGTTAGAAATATCTCAACATCATAAGAGGTTAATATTAGGTTAGATTTAAGTCGCCAGCGTCTAAGGACAATGTTATTTTGATGTCTAATAAGACGTGACATTGATTTTTTGTTGATTTTAGGTTGTGTTGAAAAGTGACCAAAATCCAACGTTAAGCTAAAATCTTAAACCAATGTCATATTGACATCAAATACTGACATTAATTTTTCAGGTATGGCAACCAAAATCCAATGTCTGATAGACGTCATAGTGATAACGTCCGCACAACGTTAAGCTGTAACAGTATTTGACGTTGATATTTTTTTGTTTTTAGGTCGAGTTGGAAAGTAACCAAAATGTAACATCTGTCCGACGTTGGACATTGACGTAAACTCAATTTACATTTCCAAACAAAATGCATCAATTTGTTGACAATGTTGACGTCCTGCGCCTCCTGGAATGATTAACTTAAGTTTAATAAGTTATAATTGACATAAATATGTTGTCATTACTTATTAATTATAAAATAACTTTTACAGGAAACTAGGGTTGTCATGATGCCATTAACTCCTCTTATGATACTATACCAGCTGAAGTATCACAATACCAAGTAGTATTGCGATACTGTAATAGTAACTCAAATTATAAAGAACATTGTCAGAAATATTATATTTTATGTTATATAATAGGCCTACTTTAATGTATTTCATAATTCACTTAAGGCCAAAAAGTATTATTTGCACCTCACTTCACCTAAAATTTATTCATTCTTTTTGTTTATTTTGTAGATAATTGACCAACAAGATTACATTAAAATAAAAACAAAAATTATACCGAATTAATTTTGTTACAGCATTTTTACAACAAAATTAGGCTATGAAGTGGTCAAAAATTCTTTCAATGTTTCCTGTTGCTATTTGGGGTTTTCATCTTTTTTTTTGTCCCATCAGGTAACAATCCAAAGTAATAAAAATTTCACTTTGTGAGTCGTTCTTTTAAAGAGATTGTCGTGGTTAGCTACTAAATCATATTGACAGGAAGAGAAATGAAACGATTTCGATGTGAGTTCGAACTGAAGCATAAGAAAACGTGTAATGGGGGCAACCCTAAAAGGCTATGAAGTCTTGCATTCTTAAAGGGCTCCACAGACTATTAAAATAAAATGATCTATTGTTGCACAAACGTGTGAGCATTTTAGTGACTTTTGCACATGCAACATCATCTACTGTAGATAAACCATTATTGACGATACTTTTGTTTGCAAACTACAGTGGCACAGCCAGTATTTTGGAGCCATAGTATCGCAATACTACCATAATACCGGTAAACCGTGCAACCCTACAGGAAACATAATAACATAAAAGTATATCATGAGTGTTTAGAAAATGTAATCATATAGATTAGTTTATTAAAGATGTAGAATTTCTATATAATTTAATGGTGTAAGTAGACTTTTATAATGCTGGTTACCTTTAGCATAAGAATGTTCTACATTAATACAAAATACTGATATTGTGTATTTCTAATCTCTTTCTGTTTGCTAGTATTATAAATGTAGCTTTACGAAAAAAAAAAAGCTTTAAATGTAAATCATGAAATCATACGTCAGGGAGATTAAATGGAAAACCAACAGAATACTAAGAATATATTTGTCATTACAAAAATTAAGCTTTTATTAATTGTATTACATTAATGTTTACAGTAATTATACAGTTTAATTAAGATTTAAAATTGCTAAATAAAAAATGTCCTACATTAATAAACAATACTGATATTGTGACCACAGTATTGTCCATTTCTAATCTCAGTATATGCATGTTCATGTTTTAATATCCATATTTTTATTTATTCAACATCAGTCCTACAGTAGATTAGATGGTAAACATCATATGCAGCAGCAGCGCAATGACTTGGAAAATGAGAAGACCGCAAATCGTCTTAGTAACTGAGGTCACGGATTAACCTTTGGTTTATGTATCTTGCTACCAGATGTGTGACTAAATAAAATGCGTGCAATATTTTTCCAGCCAGTTCCTGATAAAAGTTATTTATAGCAGATGATCTAAAGGAAAAGTTGCATTTGCTCAGTGCTATGTTTTTATCTATATATTTTTTATGTGCATTTTGGAATTTGCATATAAAAAGGCTTAAGGTGTGCATAATTTTTAAAAATTAAAAGTTGAACTTCTTGCTTAAATTCAACAACACTTGTAAAGCTTTTAAATTCAGACATAAGAGATAAGACTGTCACAATGGTAACAAATCAGATTAAACAAGTTAAAAAAATATTACTAAAGAGTCTAACCTGCCAGAATAATAGATGTCTTAATAGATGGCTAAAACACGTGAGCTGAACGTGAGATCATAAAACGGACCTTAAACACAAACAGACTGACCCACATTCAAAGCATGAGAGTGGAAAAACAGCAGATTTCCCTTAGCCTGTCGAACAAAGCTTTTCGCAGTGGATGAACTGCTGCTTTCCCATGATTCCTTTGTGCCAGTCCAGCTAAACGCATGCCTACCCTCGGCCCAGCCGCCCGTGTGCCAAGATGTGCAGCGGTCAGTGGCTGCTCGCTCTCGGCCTGGGCTCTAATCCTCACACTGAACTCATCCTGGCCTGCGGGAAAAAGCTCTAATTGGGGGATTTTCTCCATCATTAACCTTGATGAGCAGCCTTCCCACTCTCCGTTCCCATCCGCGCAATCGCTAATACTTCCTACATACATCACCGTAAAGTTCAGCCACAATACTTACCTCAATATTTTAATATGGATAGTTTGTTTAAACAGCTAAAGCCACTTTTGTGTTGTATTTCAGACATTTGTCAGGTTTTTGTCCTCAAACTGCTCCCGTGTGTAGCTTCTCACACCTCATCCAAAACCTTCTGTTGTGTTTTGGTGTGATTTCTGTAGTTGTGAAATAACTGCAATCATTCAGCTTAGTGATATGGAACTCTAATGTGCTCAAAACCTGCCGGAGCTACTTTAGCTGTGCGTTTATCTGTAAATAACTGCACATCTTAGAATGTTCATCAGCCAATCAGAATCAAGCATTAACTGCTCGATAGTATATTGCTCATTTTAGCATTAGTGGTATATTAAAATAGCCTACTTGTGCAGAACTCTCAGGACTACATCCTGGCGTTGTTGTACAAGTGTTCAGAATGCTTTGTGTTGCTAAAACGCTCAAAAAATAACAGCAAAGCAAGATGCTACAGGCTACTTTTCGAAGCTGGAGTAAAATAAAAAATCTAAAAGATTTTTTTAAGGTCATCCCAATTTACAAGGATTTACAAAAATGGCCAAAGCACTGCATTATGCATGTTAGGCCAGTAGGTGGCGACATCACTTGGCAAAGAAATGCCACTTTGCCTGTTTTTTGGTTGTCAATAAATTGAACACATACTCCTATGGACTGAACATAATACACATGTGGCTAATAAGTATTAAGTATTGGTACTGCTTTCAAAAAAACTCACTTTGATACCCATTTTCAGGTTCCTAAAGGCGTGTCATAAAAATATCCCCTTAAATGTTACTCATTGCTAATCAGTTAGGAGGATGTTGATATGTGGTAGCAGAAATAATATGGGATATTAGGTTGTTGGTGGTTGCCAATAAGTTGATTTGCAGTCTTTATTGACATTGTTTCAGGAAAAACCTTCAAAAAGGATCTTTACCATGGAAAAGTGCTATTTAGATTTATTAAAACATGTTCTTCACAAATGTCTCTTTGAGAAACTTTTCATCAAAAGATGCTTTGGGGAACCAAGCAGGTTCCTTCACTGCAAGAACCTCATTTTTGGAAACTCTTTTTAAAGAGTGTATCCTTGAGTGTTGGTTTGTGCTAGACAGTTTGTTCTAGGTTATTCTTTGTTTTTGCCAAGTTGTTGCTATCCATTATCAAAAGTGTTTGGAATGTTTTAGGACTTTCTTGTGCAGTTGGCCAGGGTGCTTTTGACTTCATTTCTCCACCTGAATTGACATATGAAGTATGAATGTAAAATCAGGACCAACATAAGTATGTTGTGAAGATCATGTGAAACTGTGCAACAGGAAAGAACCATGTTCACACCCTTTGCTCTTTTCCCAGCACAGTTTTTTTGGGGGCCCCAGATGGCTCCTGCAGTGTCCCATCTGTCCGAGAGCATTGCTCACACATCATGAATACAACAGAGCACCAGGCCCTCTGAACATGTGCCTGAACAGCAGCGTCAGGAGGCAATTAGGGAACAGCGGCCCCCAGGGCCAGAACCCCCTCCTGGGCCGGTCTGATTGACTGGAACCTCATCTTCCTAACGGGCTGGCTCTGTGCCACCAGTCAGAGAAACAGAGACAGAAGGGCCGATCAAATAGACAATCTCTGCTATAGTTCAGCCACACACACAGAACTCTGAACAGCCTTTTCAGGAATGGAGGAATCCACAGCCAAGCTCTGAGAAACTAGATTTGTTTATTTTTAAGAACATTTTGTAGACATTTTGATTTAAAGTCAACTGTGAAAACATCTAGGACACATTACAAACATAAAACCACATTCTTTTTTTTCTTTTTTTTGGACAAAAATAACATCATACACGCATATTAATTGCCCGTGATTGTCATATTGCTGTCTAACTTTGGCTTTTCGGTTGTTCAAACTGTGCAAATTACCTAAACATCATAGATGCAGTTTGTAAATTAATGATTGGCCCAAAGGTCCCAATTTCAGAACTGTGTAAAACGACATTAAATGAAAAATAACAGAAATGTACAGTTTAATCAACTGTATAAAATCATAACATCTGTAAACTCTCATTCTCAACATCCGTACACAACTAAAAACATCATTAGTAAGCATAGTTTGTTCAACAATTCAACCACCCCAAAAGTTTAATATCCCCTCAAATCATATCTAATGGTCCAAACCATTATTAGTCAAACACAGCTACGTGTATTTTTTGCTACAAAACTCTGGCAACATGAACTGAGTGAGTTTCCTTTCAAAAAATAAGCAGCAAATCCCACTTGTGTGTTTGTGGGACAGGACAATGAAATGGTCTGTTTTGATTATAAAATATTCTCTTAGTGATCTAAAAAGGCCACTAAAGCACAGCAATGATGTTTAATATATAATCTCTCATCCATTTTGATTGGTGTTTTAGAGTGACAGTCTCTGACCATCAATCCCTATAAGAAGTTGAAACAAAAAGTTCAGATTTGGATCAACTGGTCTAAACAAAGGGAAAGTCATTGTGGGGTGGGGGCTGATAGTTTCCCCTTCTGCTCCTTTGCACGTACAGAAGATAAATCTGCCAAAAAGTATTTGCCTCTAATGCACACTGGGGCGTACAAACTTCTCCTCCAAACTAATCGTTTCTGTCCCATGTCCTAGCCGAGGGATTGCTCATGAAATTAGCTACCTAGAGGTCCTTTTTTTTTTTTTTTCAAATGACCATATTTATATTGTATGTCAACCCAAAACATCAGGACCAGGCCTTCAAGAAGAAGTGTGAATTTGTAGACAGAGGTCGTGTGATGCCATACACACCCTCATATTCACATTTCAGTCACTCTGGTTCCAGAAACCACTCTAAAATTGTTAGTACAGTACCACTTGTGGGATTTGCTATTGTTGTGCCCCCGGAAGTAAAGTCCTATTTATAGGATTTGGAATACAGTATTTAGTATGTAAAATTTTAAACCAGCTACTCTTGGTAATTGAAGCTTGAAGTGTCGCCATGTAAACTAAAACGAAACACAGTGTAAAGTTGTAAAGTTGTTTTAAAAATTCTCTTCAGGGACACAGTTGAGATATTCCAAACTTACCACTGAAAATGTTAACGTTGTTTGCACAGTAACATATTTATGTGTGCCTTATGAATACATGTATGGAACAGAATTGCTTGTTAAGGTTTCTTCCTCCAGATTCAACAGTTTTTAAATCGAAAGCTTGCATCCAGTTGCAGAAAGAATAAATATAATGGCACAACTCATTTTTGCTGCCCCAAAATCTTCTGACCCGGAGAACAAGTGAACCGTCCAATGCAAGAAACAAAGTTCTTGATTTGACAACAGAAACACAAAGGCTTACAGTCAAAAGAGAGATGTCTTAGCACATGGGTTGCCAGGTTTTGTCCATAGACTGGATATGTTCCTTGGCTTTCATCCTCAGTGCGGCAATGCTTGAACTGCGTTGATCTACATCCTCCAGAGGATATTTGTCGGTGAAGGGAGGAGGGCATTGGTATGGAGGAGGCGCCATGGACTGCATGCTTTGCGCCATGGGTTGAGGTGGGCTGAGGAAACTGTGACCAGGATAGCCCGTTTGCAGTCCTTGTGTAGGACCCATGAACCCTGGGATGCTGTGCACTGGAGTGGCACTGGATAGAGGCGAGGGCAGCCAAGGGTCGAGGGGTAGCGAGTTGTTCATGGGCCCCACAGTGGGGTGCATGGACGGACGGTTGAAGGAGAGCATGGGGGAGTCATGGAGCTTCATGGTGCTCGCGTCTATTTTTTCCTGACGCCTCCATTTGGCTCTGCGATTCTGGAACCAAACCTGGACAAACACATACACTTTAGATCATCAATCTGTTATGGCAGGGGTGTCAAACTCAGTTCCTGGAGGGCACCAGCCCTGCAGAGTTTAGTTCTAATGCTGATTCAACACACTTACCTGTAGGTTTCAAATAAGCTTGAAGGACTTAATTAGTTTGATCAGATGTGTTTAATTAAGGTTTACACCTGGGTGTAATGGCAATCTTGTGCTATTAAGATGGTGCTCCATGCTGAGATCAGCATGAATCAGGGTTTCCACGGGGTCTTAAAAAGTCTTAAAAAGTCTAAAATTTAAAAATTGAAATTTAAGGCCTTAAAAAGTCTTAAATTCGCTGTTCTAGGTCCTAAATATTTTTGCACAGGTCTTAATTTTCCGATGTCCGTGTAACGCTACATCTAATGCTCATTTAAATTATTTTTTGTTGCTGTTGCTTGGTTTTCTAGGTGTTGTAGTTCTTTATTTCACTAGTCCAATTGTAATTTGTGCTTTTACAACTACAAATGAGACCAACATGCAGTGCGCGCGGCGAATGTAACGTCATCGATGTGTTTGCGCGACATGATTTCATCTGGCGGGGCTCATGTAATGTTTTGAGAATCGAGTGAACACTGAACAGTTGGCGCGACGCCACATTTGATTTGTGTAATATGAAACACTTTGAAGAGATTTTATCTGAAACAGGTATGACTGTACACACATCTTCTTTATGATCCGTCCATGCATGATCATAAAGATAACCAGGTGATCAATAATTCTTGGCTAGAAATTGCAACAGCAGTGGAAAAAGTGGAAAGTTTTTGTAAAAGTTGGGAAAAACCTGAGGGATAAGTTTGTTAAAACAAAAAAGAGGCCATGCAAAAGTGGAGACCCAAGTGGTTTTTATATTACAGAATATGTTTTTCCACCAATCATAAGTTTTACACTGATGTATAGGTTACAATTTTGAATTTAAGACAATTTACAAGTTACAAACTAAAATTTGAAGTCATAAGTATTAGCCCCCCCTTTGAAATTTTATTATTTATATTATTATTTTTCATATTATTTTATGTTATTTATATTATTTTATATTTCTATTATTTATTATGATATAGGTTTTAAATTTAATACTTAATGGTTTTAAAAAGGTCTTAAAAAGTCTTAAATTTCACATTATGATATCTGCAGAAATCCTGATGAATGCAGGTTAGTGTAGATGGAAATCCTAGTTCTAGTTCTGGCATGAATGTTTTGTGGTTAAATAAAATATCGATTAGAATATGGTTTAAAAACTTAGATTAGACATTTATTCTTAGATTGGGATCATGTAGAAGCTGCAACGAAACTGCAATGTTGGAACCATTGAGCCACAAAGAAGTCCACTATGTGGAAATAAAAATCTGCATGTTTTTTCCTCAAAAAACATCATTTCTTTTTGACTGGAAAAAGAAAGGGGATGATCTTTCAAAGGGGACGAGTAAATATGAGCTCTGATAAAGTAAATTCTGGAAGTGAACGAATGCTTTAAGGTTGTCATCTAATGTGGTCTTGAATGTGGGCTAATATCAGCAACACACCAGAACATTTCTAAAACACAACATATTTTAAATTTGGCTTCACAAAAACACACCTGCACTCGAACTTCAGGGAGATTGACTTTCATGGCTAGCTCTTCTCGGCTGTAAACGTCAGGGTAGTGTGACTTCTCGAAGGCTCGCTCAAGCTCATGGAGCTGGTATGTGGTGAAGGTGGTGCGGTTGCGGCGGTGCTTTTTTTTGGGCTGCTCCCCATCGGCTGAATCCGGAGACTTGCTGTCACTCTCGATGGCTTTCCGCAGGTCCCCCAGGTCCCCATCACACTTGTTGGAGAACATGTCAGCATCTAAAGCCACAAGGGAAACAACACATGACTTTTCACATGATGTTCAAAATTGGGCTTTGAACATATTGCAAGATTTCACTAGAACAACCTGGGTTAAAGGGATAATCTCTTTTGGAGCTTAAAGGCAGTTTCTATTTTCTGTTGAAAACAAAACAAGATATTGTGAATAATGCTGGAAATTTGACATCTGTAGTAGGAATAAAAATATGGAAGTCAATGGCTTCTAGTTTCTTCAAAATATATATTTTGACTTGTTCAGTAGAAGAAAATGAAATTAATCAAGCGAAACAAGAGTGAGATGGTGTCAAATGATAACAGAATTTTCATTTTTGGGTGAACTATCCCTTTAAGAGCCTGAACTGGGGGAACAAAGTTATTTTGAGGTTAAACAAGCAACCCTTCAATAACCAGGATTGATCACTGTTCACGAACATACAACCAATTACTTCATATTGCAATAAAACTAAGTAGAAACAAGATGACTGATGTGATCTTGGTTATTTACAGATGGCGACTGCATGTAAATTCATTACTGATATGGTATTTCCAAAACTGAGATTCTAATCCCATAATACTCCTGGCCAAAATCTCTTGTAATACACAGGCTTGAACTAGAGCAGTTTTATTGTCACCAACGTTAGCCCTGGCTTTCACTGAGGGTTTCCCATCCCATAATCCAAGCAGAAACAGATGTAGTCTGTTAATTCCCCTGATGGTTTCCCCGTAGACCAGACCCTAATCTACCTAAGGACTTCATTTGATTCTACCCCCATGTCCTCAACATAAGGTCGGTATTTCTAGGAAAAGCTTTACCTTGGTGAACAGCAGAGCCACACTGGCAGTTGCAAAGCTAATTCAATTAATTCCAGTAAAAAGCTGCTCACGAGGTTTGGATTTGTTTACTGAACACACAAGATGTAGTTGACAAGTTGATGCTGTCCAGGTCTAATCGAGCTCAGAACATGTGCCGACTAAACAAGTGAACATTAACCATAGCTGTGGCGTTGTTGTTTACATGCAAATCAAATATTGGAAGCTGTTAGCATTAGTGTTGCATAGCATTAGCTTCCTTATTCTACCAGTATAAAGTCATAAATATGCCCCAAAGACTTTTTTGTTAGGCCTGAATATTAGTGGAAAGATGGAAATGGATTGAAAATGGTCAAATGTGTTAAACAGCCACAGCAAGAAACTAATTTGCCAAAATGTACAATAAAAACAAGCTTGCAGTAGAGAATTTTGATAAATGAATGACTCAAGATGTTTTAGTTAATCTACTCAAACTTCTGTCTAAATTTTATGTCACCATTGTCAAGGGTTTGTTTCAAACCAACATAAAATGTAAATAAGCTTGCACGGGTAGTTACACAAATGCTGCAAGTTTTGTAGCAGGTAAGATAAATCAATGAAAAGGACAGAGAAGAGACCATTTATCATTATTGTGTCCTTGAGAAGGACACTTGACCACAGGGTTAAGCTTCCCAGGGTGACTGTCCTTGCAATCAGCACATGGTAAGTTCGCTTTGGGAAATGTATGGTAATGCACATTGCCTTTCTGGCTGCCTGTATAATGTGTAAATAACATAGATAATAATAAAATTTTGGTTAGCTAAACTGCCCTACAAAGGCAACAAAGTGAAGTAACTATACATCTGCCATAAAAAGGGCTTTGCAACAAAATCTCCTAGTTCAATTTTGTCCCATAACATAGAAGCAAGAGTCTTAAATTTGCTATAACTACAAAATATAAGCACATGTACAAAATTTTAATAGATTTTTTTTTGTCATAGATACTGCACTTTGCCTTTGTAGGGCAGTATAGTGATTACAAGACGCAAAGCATGAAAACACCACTAACTTTGGTGACATTAAAAGGACTTAATTACCAAGCAGGAACAAGCGTTCTGGGTTAACAGAGCAAGCATCATTAACTAGCAATAGACTGAACTCAGACAATGGTTGGGGGTCAATACTGGTTCAAGGATCAGCACACCGCCTGTCAGATTCAAGACAGCCCAATAAAAATGCTCAGACGTGCTGGCAACTCATGTCAAGTGAGGACAATCGATCTCAAAGGCTCACGCCATTCAAAAGGATCTTGTCCCTTCTGAATCATGATAACAGACAAGTCAACTTTGGGTCATGGAAGAGATTCTCTCATCTCAGGACTGAGAAGCATGCTGGATTATGAAAAAAAATGGCGCAGAATGGAAAAGTGATTATGTTGGCATGCACAATGGTGCAATCTTGTTTAAGATAAGAGAAGATTATGGGAATTCCACAAGGGGATGTGAACCAGGGATGAGCCCCCTTACCACATGATGTTCAGGTTTTAAGGGTCTTGTAAAGAACTGAAAATACGATTGCTCTATTTAAACTCAGCTCAGAATATTATCACTGCCAAATACAACACTCGAAATTGCCAAATGTCATTACATTCATAACAACTGGACATCCCATGCTGTAACCTGAGATACCTTACCACTTCCTATAAGACTCCTACAAGACCAAATGATCAGACCTCTAAACATAATGGCTGTCAAACTTTCTTCTACCCTGTTTTCTCCAATCAAGTGTTGGTGACGCATTGACTTCTCCAGCATGAAAGTGCAGCAGCCAAGCTAAATAGTTGTCCTCTAGGGTGTACCCAGATTGTTTATTTTTCCATAGTGTTAATGGAAACTATGAATGACGTAGTTGCAGAATTCATCTAGGTAACTGTGCCATTGGTTTTGTGAGTTACGTAAAGATGCGTCAGACTTTAGATTTAGGTCTCTTAAGTTGACGCTTGATGCTAATTCCCTGGCAAGCTGCCGATATTACCTTAAAATACAAGTTGAGATGCAAGCCTGGGACATTTATTACTTCATTTGTCAAAATACTATTGAAATCTCACTCGTGATTATCAATAGTTACATACCCCTTTCACACATACAGAGTTTTCCAGAAAATGGCTGGTAAATTGCTGTGAAGAGATCACATGTGAACAGGCCCTTTTTAAATATCTTGTAAAGTTTGTTTTGGCAATTTCTTCTGTTATGAAAAGTTGTAACATTACCAATAACATTACATGTTAAATGTCCAGGTGAAGTTGTTCCTGTAATTTTACGCGAATTTACTGGAATTTACATTTTTCCTTGATCAAAACAGCTCTAATTGGAGATAAGATTACGACTGCCCTAAGAAAACAGAGACATTTGGGCACCCTACCTTAAATTTTTGTACAGTCACTTGGTTTTAGTATCGGTGTGTTTCCATCACAGACGGCTAGTTAGGAAATGACTGTATGCAATAAACATGACTCTCAACAAGACTCTATATTCTTCCATGAAGGACTTACCGTGAAATGTTGGTTGCTCCGATCCATCCCTAAGTGGTGGCAGATGTCCGTAGGTTTGTACCCGTTGGTCCTGCTTTCCTGGTTCTCCAAGACTCTCCCCTCCAACTTTGTGTGCTACAGCATTGGCTCCAGGGTTGAGCAACGAATCCTGGTCCTTGTTGAAGCCCAGGATCACATCTATGCTGTGGACACGAGTGCCCACCACTGCACCCCCAGCTTTGACCATATCGTGGAAATTACTGGGCGAAAGACAGCTGTCATCCACCATGTTCATGGTGTCCAGTGACAAATGCATTCGATTGCTGGGATAAGGCCTTCCGATTGATAAAACCAACTTGGTCTGATGGAGGAATCCAAAATGGGCCTGTTTTACCTTGTTGAACACAACGACAAGAGAGACTAACATCAACACGTGCACTTTTTTATTAAATACTTGTTCTAGCTAGTAATGTTTTGGTTAAGCAAGTTCAAATTACTTTATTTCTACAGAGAAGATTCTCCGCAAATCTATAAAATGATTTGACTGCCCAGAATAGCGATGTAAAGACGAATGAATTAATTATAGAAAATGGCATTAGTAAATATCACAACCTGTAAAATGCACAATACAACATCATCATTCACCAAAAACAAGTTATGTAGGAATATATCTAATACATTTATTATTAACATAAAATGTATGTATGTTTATTATTGAACAACTTGGTCTCTAATTAAACAAAATGCATACTTCAGATTCAATTAAGAACGGTGCCAAAAAAGTAATGCAGAATGTAACAGAAAGAGGAAAGTTTCCCCAGGACAGAGCGAGCGCAGTATGGGACGTACCTCTGGCAGGAGATGCTCCGTTTGCTCTCCGTCTCCAATCTGACCTGCATCCACCTGTTTCTCCCTAAGCAATGGGTCACATGCGGGTGATGAGCACGCCTCCGTCTGCTACTGTACGCTCCCGACCGACCTCCACTGCTCTCACTTTAAACATAAAAACATATACCGTCGCGCAGAAGAAGTTCTCCAGTGGATTCCGCTGGACAGACTGCTGGTGTGTGTGTATGTGTGTGTCTCTTCGGAAGGGAAATAATAGCAAGGGATTACAGGAGCTCATTAATTGGGACTCTTCCCCCTTAAGAATGATTGACAGACGGTTTCTGCTCAAGTAATTGCTCTAAATGGAGCTTGAATTCACCCCACAGGAGGAGGGCGACACTAATGAAGTTGTTTCTCCTTGCTCTTACAGAGTTCAATTGTTTTAGAGACAAAAGGACGAACCGAAAGTTTTCACTGATGCCTGTACTGTTGAAGGAAAAGACCTGTTGTTGGCTTATATGCAAAAATATGAAAGTTCCGATAAAGATTTTTAGAGGTATGAACAAACTATATAATAGTATTGAAAGATTATTGAACTTTTTATGCTGATTCCACATTTTCCACATGATTCCTCCATTGTTTTGGCTTGTTTCTTGGTATTTTTTGTGATAAAAACAACATGATCAAATATTAAGATGTACAAAACGTACGTAAATTGTGCCTTGGATTATTGTGTGAATCGCTTGCCTCTCAGCAGGTCCTACAGTAAATACCCAATACTATTATGTGAGGCATAATTAGCCAAGTAATTAAAGTAAACAACATGAGCGCAGACTCATTTAACAACTCATTAAAGAGTTAACCCAGGCAAACTCACGAGTGATCGGTGCTTATTAAGAGATACAGTATGACCTCAAAACAAGATTAACTGGCTCTCGTTCACATGAATCCACGTAAATAATCGCACTGCTTCCAAAAATGTGACTGTAGTAAACTACGACACTAACTATTGCTAATTTCTATACAATATAGTACACAATATAGATTTCTATACTAAACTATAGATTTTTACATCTAATATAGTTGAGTATCTTGTTAAAGAATTGATTGATCTGATAAAACATTGATCTGAGGTTATGAAATCTTACAAAGTTTTTTAGCATGTGGCGTCTTATTTGGTGCATTGGACTCGATCATTGGGAGAAGTCTAAATCCTTGATGGGCTAATAGAAGTTGATCACCAACACCTCAAATGAGGCTAAAGGCTCTGAAGATTTCCTCTGACCTCAATGAAGTCTTAAGATACTTTAAAGCAGCTCACTTAAAGTATTTGTTTTGAATCAGTGTTAGTAAAGCTAATGCTGCAAGGGTAAAGTAATGGTCTAAAAGTTTGGTAATTATAAACCTGGTATAATGTGTTTAAATGCATCTTGTGACCTCTTGAGTTTAGAATTGGTTGGGAGTCTTTGCTTTGATTTCATTCTAAATGAAAGGGGCTAAAGGCAATATACTTCAGTAGAAATTCAACAACAAACTGAAATGTAATGTAATGTAATCTGTTTTTATATAGCACGTTTATTGTGTATGGCCATACACCCAAAGCGCTTCACAATCATGAGGGGAGTCTCTTCACACCACCACCAGTGTGTAGCATCCACTTGGATGATGCGACGGCAGCCACAGGACAACGGCGCCAGTGCGCTCACCACACACCAGCTATTGGTGGAGTGAAGAGACAGTGATAGAGCCAATTCGGTGGATGGGGATGATTAGGAGGCCATGATGGGAAAGTGCCGATTGAGGGACTTTGGCCAGGACACCGGGGTTACACCCCTACTCTTTACGAGAAGTGCCATGGGATTTTTAATGACCACAGAGAGTCAGGACCTCGGTTAAACGTCTCATCCGAAAGACGGCGCCAATGATTTTTCATTTCCAACAAAACCCGGCCAAAACAATGTTTATTTTCAGTTTGTTTAGGCAATTCTTTCACCAGATCAAACTTCTAAACCATACCTGTCAACATTGGGATTAGAAAATAAGGGACTTTTTATTTGATTACATTAAATAACAGAGGTGTTGCTTTAAGAATGCACAGATCTATAGACAAAGCATTCGATTGCCTTCCTAACGGTTTATGCTTATTGTTGTGTTTAAAAAAAAACCCATCAAGATAGACGTTTACATATTATTATTATTAAATGTATTTGTTTAATTCAATTGAATTCATCTTTATTTCTATAGCGCTTTAACAATGTAGACTGTGTCAAAGCAGCTTAACAGAAGCTCTAATAAATTTAAACTGTATCAGTCCAATTTTCAGAGTTGAAGTTCAGTTCAGTGCAGTTTAAATGTCACTGCTGAAAGTCCAAACACTGAAGACCAAATTCATTGATGTGCCGCTTCACAAGTCTCAAACCAAGCAAGCCAGTGGCGACAGTGGTGAGGAACAAAGCTTCACCAATTGACGAAAGTGAAGGGGAAAAAAACTGAGAGACACCAGGCTCAAATTGGCACGGTAATTTCTTCTCTAGCCAAATGTTTTGTGCAGAGCTGCAGTCTAGGCGCCGGAGACTGGAGAACGCTAAACATCCATCGCGGAGAAGCTGCAGGTCTAGTTTAACCATAAACACGCATTAAAGTAAGATAGAATGGTAAAATATGGGAGATTCCCAGGAAAAAACAGGAGGGTGGACAGGTATGTTCAAAATACATCTGAGCAACCACTGGTCCATGGTGATTATGTATTCAGTGGGCGTGTTCTGGAACTCTGCCATGTGTTCTTGAATCATATCTCATATACATAGAGGTCAGAGAGGAGAACAACATCAAGTTAGCAACATGATAAACTGGAGAGCCGAGTTGCAGAGCTGGTACGGATGTATCCACACCTGTATGATCACTCATGGAGAGATTTTAAAGACTCTCACTGGACAAGCATTTCCACGTCATGTGAGGTCTTTTAAAATTCAAAACATTGAGTTTTCACTTAGCTTAAAACATAGTTTGAAGTATATGAGGGCCCTAAAGGTGTATAAAGCTACTAAAAGCATGAGGTCTAAATAACCCAGAAAATATTCTATTTTAAATTATAATGTTAAATCTAAAAATGGATAACATTTTGAGTTTGAGGAACTCTACAAAACTCAAAGCCAAATTGTACAATCTCTGCTGGTGGCAAAAACAATACAATAGACTTCAAACTAAGATTGGATTTAACCATATGTTTGTGTACGTGCTGCCAGAAAGAGTCAACGAGCTAATAAGAAGCTTGGAGATAAAAACTACCTGGAAATCTCGGAGTTTCACTGAAGAGACCAGACAGCTGCTTTTCACGTGCATGAGATCCTGTTGGCTCACAAGGCATGTAAGGACGATTGGGAGTTAGAGAGGAGTGGGAATGAAGTTGTGATCAAATTAGTGTCTGGAACAGATGTAGAAGGTCAGAGATAGAAAATACATGGAAATCTTGCAGTTACACAGAAGAGACTAGACTACTTCTCAGATTCATGAGATCCCAATAGGCTCAGAGGAATGGGAACGTATGCTGGAATTCAAATTTGTACAATAATCAATTGTGCTGGTTAATGTCAAAGTCTTGAAGCAAAACCAGTAGAAAGCCATTGATCCAGATCTAAGAGAGAGGTGTCTTCCTGGCTGTTTCTCAATATGCGTTCTTCAGTGATCTTGAATCCTCGTGTTCTTGTGTAACGTCATTATCATCTGCCAAAGTTCAGTTCCAATACTCAAGACCGCAAGAATGGAGGACGCATGAAACATCCCGGATGTGCTTTTGATAGAAGACGCATGGATGCAGACTTGAGCACCGAACTCACTCTAGAAGTCCCAGAAGTCATGGAGGTGGGATTCACAGCATTTTATATAGGTTTATTATTAAAGCTCAGAGATATAACTTATCTCAGGAGTTTCCCTAAATGAAATAGTGAATATAAACAATACCATGAAAATCTTAATAAAGGAATAAACACACTAAGGGTGTTCATTTGCTGAAATTCGTATTTAAATCTGTTTTATTTATATTGTGCAACGTATATTTGTAAGATCTTTATGCATAGTATATATTTTGAAAAGGGTTAAAACAAAAAATCAGGTCACGTGACCATCAGGAAGCACGCAGCATCTCATTTCTCAGAGGACGCGTTCTCTGTTCTCGCGGTCTGCCGAGTTCGTTCTTCCAAGGACACCTGGCAAGGTCTTCACAAGAACGCAAGTCTCTGCGTTCTTGGAATAGAGAAACAAGATACTTCTTGTTTTAATGTCAGATGGCATTGGCCAAAAGACACACTGACAAATTTAGCAATTGGAGCAGATGGAGAAGGTCTGAGATAGAAAATACCTGGAAATCTTGGAGTTTCACAGTAGAGACCAGACTGCTACTGACATGTGTTAGACTTCTGTCGGCTCAAGAGACCTTTAAAGAAGATTCCTGAAGTGGAATGAGAATATATGTCCAATTTAAATTTGTACATTAAACAACCTTTGTGGACTGTTGGTTCCAGTTCCAGCAAAACCATGAAACCCATGAAAGATGGGGCTCCTTGTCACCAAATTTGATTAGTTTTTTTAAGATTTGGTGTCACTACACCACATTTAAGACAGTTAGGGAAGGAGGATTTCTTGGTTTGATGTTATATGGGATTGGCCAAAAGACACTGATCAAATTAGTGAGCTGAGTGAATGGAGAAGGTCGGAGATAGAAAACTGTTAATAGAAAAGAGTTTTCTGAGAAACCTAAATAATGAAAATAAATATTTGAATGTCTAAAAAAAAGCAACATGAACAAAAATACTATTTGGGATTCATTTGAGGCAAGTGTGTGTCTGTGTGTGGGGGTTGTGTGGTTTCATTTTAATAACAGAAGAAGCACAAAGAAAACTTTCACTGGCACAAACAAGACTATCTGAGGTCAATTTGGAGGAGTTGAAGGGACTGAGAGTCCTTGAATGACCTCTGTTTTTTTTTATATATATATAAAAATATTTAAAGCAGCACAAACTTACTTGTTTTACAACACAAATATTTAAGACTATTTTGCCAGTGTTTGGAGTTGGGTGGGGGCCAACGAGTTCTCGGTTTGATGTTAGATGAGATTGGCCAATAGACAGTGATCAATTTAGCCATCAGAGCTAATGGAGACGGTCTCGGAGATAAAATACCTGGAAAGCTTGGCGATTCACTGTAGAGACCAGACAGCTGCTTCTCACGTGCTTAAGATCCCCAATGGCTCACGAGGCATTTAAAGACGACTGGAGTTCCTAGAAAAGAATGAGAGTCTGTACTCTTCCCAATCCTCCTACTTATTGTCACCTAGCTTCCCGTACAGTTTCTGACAACACGGGCAATGCTGAAGCTAATCAAACATAAACGGGCTAAGGACATGGCACTTGACTAAATTCCCCAAAGTAAAACCAAATTGGGTCCCACTTTATGTGGCTTTATTTACTATGTACTTACATCAAATAAATAAGTACTAATTTAGTTCATATTGTGATGCACAACACTTATTGTGTTATTGAGATGGAATACGGGTAAGGACAGGTTTAGTGGTATGGGTAGGGTTAAGGGTGGGTTAAAGTTTGCATAAACCAGAAGTTGCTAAGACTTTTATTTCATTTGTTGATGAACTTATAATTGAAGCAGAATATTGAGTAGGGGCAGGGCCTTCTTTTTGCACATTGTGATAACATTGTGGGTTAAATTTTATTGATTAATTGGTCACCGTTTTGATTTTACATAGACTTTATAGGTATAAGGCATGGGCCAACAGTGTAATTATAAACGTATTTACAGAAATTAATTAGTTGTAATCACATAAAGAAACTATTTAAATATAAGTACATAGTAAAAATATGTATCTACATAATAAGGCCCAATCCCAATTCTACCCCTTAGCCCTCCCCCTTACCCCTTGTTTTGTGCTTTCACATGAAGGGGAATTGGTGTCCCAATTCTCTTTAGCTTGAAGATGTAGGACTTAGGGGAAGGGCTAGATACCCCTTCACACTGAGATTTTTCACCAAGGGGTAAGAAAATTTCCCTGAATACACCTTCTACAGTGATAGCATGGCTGCACACAGAAGTAAAGAGATCCACAAATTAGTATGTTTTGTCATTATTACGAATTTTTACAATAAGCATATGTTTTAATACATTCATAACCTTGTTTGTGTTTTACCGTCATGTTTTAAAAAAAATGCTAAAATAAAAACCGCTAAATTTCGCTATCTATAATCTATAATAATAACTCCTGTATAGCAGTCCCACAACATTTTGTCACTCGAATACCCTGTCAAAAAAGTCTAGTGGCTGGGAATGAGCTTTTTACGATATCTGGTATATTGTTAATGTTGTTTTTGGTGTGTTTACAGATGAATATGGCCACTGTGTAAATGCGCAGTATAGTTACGATCTTATTGCCACATTATATCATTATGATAACATGATATATGCCTTTAGTGATTTCTTGAAGATAAAAAACTAAAAATAACGCAACTGGAATAACTACAGCAGTCGCCAACGTCGACCTCATACGAAGCCTCATATGATGACGCGTGCAAGTGTTGTAGTGCTGTCCCATTTCTTAGGAGTATATTTTAAAGCCCTTCCCCTTCACACTCTGTTTCAAGGGCTAAGAGGAAGGGGTAGGGGTACAAAAAATAGAATTAGGATTGGGCACAAAGCAGTTAGAGCCACTTAAATATACAGTTTACCCAAAAATAAAAAATGTTCTTTCATTTACTCACCCTCAACTGCATCCAAACTTTCTTTAATCTGTTAAACAATAAAGAAGATATTTTGATCAAAGCTAAAAATTCTGCAACCATTGACTTCCATAGTGGGAAAAACAAAAAGAAGTCATTTTTTAAAATACTTTCTTTGTGTTCGACAGAAGGAACAAAACCTCTAAACCTTTGAATAAATGTTGACAGAAATTTCAATTTTGGGTGAGCTATCCCTTTAATATAAAGTGGGACCCAAAACTGCATTGAAATTAGAGGCAAGCAAGACTAAAAGTGCCCCAAAGTGTCAGGACCAATGCCGAAGTGGTTAGTGCTTCGACATGTGCACTTCGGTGATCACGGCGACCTGAGTTCGATTCATGCCTTAAGGTCCTATTCCCATCCTTCCCTCTCTCTGCTCCCCAGGCTTTCCTGTCATTACTCTCTACTGTTCCATTTCAATCATTGAAGAAAAGAAAAAAACACCCCAAAGAGAAATACTATGTTTAAATTTATCTGGTCGGTTTGTGTGGTAAAACATACTCCAGTCGGCATTAATTGCTTATTACGCTTTAGGTGTCGCAAGTTCGAGTCCTGAGTTGTGTACCTTTCCCAATCCTGTTCCCCCAAATTCACTTCTTGTCCAGCTAATGTCCTATCCTATCCTAATAAAGCCCAAAACGTTAAATCTGAGAAGACATTCTTATTCCTGAAGCAAAACCTTGGGTCCAGACTGCGGGTCGGGTCATCCTTGGACAGAGGTGACTTCTCGTTTAATGATTGGAGTTCTCGGTTTGATATTTGATGGGATTGGGCGAGAGACAGGCAATTATTCGATCACGCTGATGCATTTCCTGATGCTCCACGCTTGTTTCCTCATTACACTAATTGAGTACAAATTGGCTCAGAAGGTGCAGTGCAGCTATCAAGAGGATTAGGTTTATCAGATGACAACGTAAAGCCCTCTGATCCTATTAGACGCAAAGCGGCTAACGCAGAGGAGCTGTGTCAGCTCACCGGGGGGAAACAAGGAGAAAGAGCAGAGGCAGAAAGTTGGCCGGCTTACACAACGTTTCGAGCGGTCCACGTAATTCAGATCATCGCCTTGACAACTGGCTCCACCCTTCATTTGCATGATCACAAGCATTAAATAGACTTGCTGAATCTTACCTATCACCAAATAAAGGCTTTTGTGATTTCTTTTTCAAATATATTTACTTGTAATATTATTTGGTTTTAATCCTAGCTTTTAGCATGACTGCTAATTTGCAGGATGGGACTTAATCTGCATTTTTTTGTTTATAATTATTTTAAGTTACAAGAGAAGACATTAAATGTTCTACATTATATGCAGCTACCTTTAGCTACAAATGCTAGCCTCAACAGGCTAGTTAACAAAAAACGACAAAATTTTAGCATTAGCCTTATTAGCAGAGTAAAATTCAAATCCTCTCAAAATATATAATATAGAGGGTTATATAGTGTATTCACGTTACCTTCTCAAAAGAAGGAAGCTAGTACTCATCTACTGTAAGGTTTTGAATACATTTATTACACGGCTCTCTGGAATACCTGATTCTGATTGGTCAATCACAACATTCCACAGTATGTTATTCTCATATAACAACCTGCTGAAACAGCACAGGCTTATCTGGGTAATTCGAATCATCTAGGCCATCAGTGAATTAAATGTATATCCATATTTACATCCACATTCATATTTATATGCTTGTCAGTCATAATGCTTTTGACTGTTTGGTGTCATCTTGTGACTGAATAACATGTAGGTTAGTGTATGCTTCACTCAGCCATTTTCATGTTTATCCCTAGAACTACCAAGGCATTTTTAAATTTGTTATTTCATAATTTTGTTAAAATAAACCCCACAAATCTACCCTGACTTTTCCTAAATATGTATATTTATTTCTAACATTGGACTTCGTGGGCAGTCTAGTAACTCTACACATTTTATTTAGCAAAATATCATATTTATGGTAATGACTTCATAAAATATGACGACAGACATTCAAAGCTTAATTGCAGTATCTCAATATAAGCTTTGAATGTAAATATGATGAGTTTGTGTTCACTGCTTTGTGCACTTGAATAGATTAAATGCAGAGCCCAAGCTCTGAGTATGGGTCATTATAGTGCCCAAGTGTCATGACTTTTATGACCACTATGGTAATTCTAGTAGTTACAGAATTCTGGCAGTTCCAGTGTTAATTAAAGATTTTATAAATTATTAGGATATGTGTTTGCCTGTGCAGATCGCTGGTATATCACAAAAGACTACAAATCCGCCATTATATGGACTACACGATTCAGTCATGCATCATACACACACACACACCTGCTCCAAGTCTCCATTGATTAGACACTCACAGCTGAAGCTGCTCGCGGACTGATTTATGAACTATTTATATAGCGCACACACACATCATGGCTGAGTCTTGTTATACTGATTGTGAAACATTACGTGTTTCCCTTGCCTCGCCTTTCCGTGTTAGAACTTTGCTTTGTTTTGTTTTGTCTACATTCTGACCACTCGCCTGTTATTTTGACTATGATTCTGATTGCCCATATACATCTGTTTGCTCCTGTGTTCTTGCGCCTGTGATTTAGAATAATGTTTTGTGTCTTATTTTTATGATTTGTGACAGGGAGCCATGTAATAAGTGCAATGTAGTACATACAGGTGGATGTTATATCAAAACAAAGCCCAACAGCCAATATTTCCCAAGATGGCGACAAACAGTCAAAAACAGCGGCGATACAGACTGGCATTTAAATATGGATGTGAACATATTCACTGACAATCAGGATAATTTGAAGTAACGTTTGTTATTAGTTTCAATGGTTGTTATCGTAGAAAAACATACCTTGGATTTGACCAATTAGAATCAGTTATTCCAGACAGCCATGTAATAAAAAAATGCTAAAAATAAATAAATATGTTTTTTTAGAACTCTTGCCCCGCCTCCGAGTACGTCTGATTGGTCCACTGCTGCGCAACTGGCATTAATGAGCACCACTCATGTGCGAGGTGCTGCAGAAGATGCAAATAGTCACCCACGTCTATCAACATTTTCTCAACACACGCGCAGAAGACTGAACAGTTGTTGTCCACCGTACCTGCTGTTATGATAGACCTCCAGTCAGTGCGACATAAACGAGATTTCAGTGTTGAAGCTTACTAAATTTATGCACTATTGCTGATTTTTTGTTGTTTTAGGAGAGGGTCAAGTTCAACCTTTGAAAGTTTCACACTGGACTTTTCACTCTATAGACTTCCATTATTACGCATGCAAATGCAGCAGACCGGAAATGCAAGTTTCGCATGTTGCTGCATTGCAAAGTTCAAGCTTGACCTGCAAATTTGTATCACATGATTGCATGAGACCAATAGAAGATAAAACGTGACCTCTCTGTACAGAAATGTAAAACATGGAGCAATCGCTCGCTTTTTAACATCTAATTATCTTGTTTAATCTCATGCCTTTTCACAGCGACGTACAACAGAATTTCGTAGTGGTTAGCGATGTCGCCTCACAGCAAGAAGGTCGCTGGTTCCAATCCTGGCTGAGCCAGTTGGCATTTCTGTGTGGAGTTCTGGTTTCCCCCCAAGGTCCAAACACATGGGCTATAGGGGAATTGGGTAAAAACTAAATTGGTTGTGATGTATGAGTGTGTGTGAATAAGTGTGTATGGGTGTTTCCCAGTAATGGGTTGCAGCTCGAAGGGCATTTGCTGCATGAAACAAAACTGAGGTACATACCGAACTGTGACTCCAGTGTAATATATATACACTCTATATATACATATCCTTTAATACCTACACCAGTTGAGAACCACTGATCCAGACTACTGGTCGGGTTATTCTGTGACTGTGACATCTATGTTAGATGGGATTGACATCTTGTTCAGGATGACTGACATGTATTTGTGCAATAGTGATGCCCTCCCTCGAGTCCCTGTTCTCCTGGCATCTTCTAGTAATCTGTAGATTAGCGCATAAGACCCTCTGTCGACCCAGTGACCGCAGGACTCTCTGCAGTTCACCTGTACTCTGACTGACCCAACAACAACATGAAGGCTTCATTGCTCATTGGGTCACAATCTCAAATCTAATGTTGAAAATCAGTGGCGCTGGATCCCTGTTGGAGAACACTTGCTCTCCAGTTTACTTTAATCAAATTACCTTAACGGTTTAAACTTTTGCTCATTAAAACCAGCGCAGTTAATGTCGGTGGGTTGCGTAATGTGTAGGCTGGTTAAATGCCTCACAAGTGTAAATTGCTTAACTAATCATTATTAGGTGGTTTTGTAACTAGTGGCTCTCGTCAAATAAGGCTAATCACGATTCTGATCAATCCTCTCGTAACTTGATCGTGACCGATTCCTCAAATCTGCACTGTAGTATATTAAAAACAGCCAGATAAATGTATTTTGTAGCAACCACATATTCACATCTTAATTATCAAAGCTCTTTAAGTCTGCGTGAACTGGAAGTTGCTGAGACTTATTTAAGTATTCTGTTGTACTTCCACTGGAAACGTAATATTGAGTAGGGGGCGGAGCTTTTCGTTTTTGTACCTTCTTCCCTCATAGAAAACTAATGATAAGAGGGGCATGGTTAAAAATATTGTGTCTGAAGCTGTCAAACTGACATCATTCAATTGAATTCAATTCATGTTTATTTCTATAAGGCTTTTGCAGTGTAGATTGTGCCAAAGCAGCTTAACATTAAAGTAAATTGAAACTGTCAGTCCAGTTTTCATAGCTGAAGTTCAGTTTAGTTCAGTTCAGCGTGCTTTAATTTTCACTGCTGAGAGTCCAAACACTGAAGAGCAAATCCATCGATGCGCAGCTCCACAAGTTCCGAACCAAGCAAGCCAGTGGCGAGGAACAAACATCGCCAATTGACGAAAGTGAAGGAAAAAAAATCCTGCAGACATCATCAGAGAGCTGCAGACATCATCAGAGGGGCCCAACCAAACGCTTCAAAATTGAATTGAATTTTTATTTGACAGGTTTTAGACAAGCTGTACAAAAATCCAAGTATCCTATACATTTTGAAATGCTCAGACTTTAAATGCTCAGACTTTGATTACCAAAACAAACTTTTTTTGTTTGTTAATTATTAAAGATAATAATGTGAACTAACAAAATAAACATGGTGCATTTTGATTTCACAGACAATTTCAAACTCCAGTGCCATATTGAGTGCACATCAATACCACATACTGTAGCAACATGGTTAAAACCCTCTAAAATACTTTAGTGATTGCATAGCAACCACATGGCTATGTGTTCAACCCAAGCGGCAACCTCCCGCTCTCCCTCGGGAAGCTAATACGGAAGTAACTAAAACTGCAATTCATCGACTCGCCTTGGGGGGCTGGCTCCAGGAAGTCCAAGTGCTTTCTATCTGCATTGGTAAATTGGCCATTTTTACAGCTGATAAAAACATGTTTACAGCCTGGTACAAACGATGGCTTTGGTGCATATAGCTATGATTACCCTTCATGACAACTGTGAGGGGGTGAATTTTTTTATAACTCATCCGTTTCGTTTTTATTGTTATATTAAGTTTGCATAATTAAAGGCGTGGCCACTTGAGTGACAGCTAGCCCTCGCTGGTCGCTGTCTCGTCACCTCAGCTGATTCCGGCTAATTAGCCGCTGATCTCGGCATATTCATTGTATTTTTGTTTTGGTTAATGTTTCTTTACAAAGTCATTTGCCTTTTGGAATTATTTCCTGCAATTATCAGATGATATGGCATGCTGTGTGGACTTTATTGTGCTTACAAATCGTTCAAGTTGCCTCCATTTCCCAGGTGGGTGAAATTATATACTTATATACCATCTCTATAAATCTATTTGTTTTATTTAAGATCATTTATCATTTATAATGTTCTTTAGACCAGTATTGCACTTCAGAATCTGACAGATTGATAAACTGTAGGCTATAAACAAGCTACGCCATTCACAAGGCTGTTAAATGCACTCTTTAGTTATGTTGTCTCTGTCAATCAAACGGTGGTGGCTTATTCCAACGAGGTGCACTATTTGCACTTAGCCTCAATAGACACTCGAAAATCGGCATTTTTGCCCCCTCGCAGGGGCCCCAAGTGAGCACGGGCCCCTGGGCCTGTGCCTATAATGCCAATTGCTTATTCCGGCCCTGATAGAGAGCCAACTCTTACCCTGTTGATTAGTTTTGTGGTTTAATTCGCAGAATTTCTACAAAGTATGTTGTGTACTATAAACTCGCATACTTTTTCGGTCACATGCATAACACATGTTTATTTCCCTCAATTAAAATACACTTACCGGCCACTTTATTAGGTACACCTGTCCAAGTGCTCGTTAACGCAAATTTATAATCAGCCATTAACATGGCAGCAACTCAATGCATTTAGGCATGGTCAAGATGATCTGCTGCAGCTCAAACCGAACATCAGAATAGGAAAGAAAGATGATTTAAATGACTTTGAACATGGCATGGATATTTGGGCCTATTAGTACCAATTAAGGATGTCAACACCACAGCCTACCTGAGTATTGTTGCTGACCATGTCCATCCCTTTAAGACCACAGTGTACCCATCTTCTGATGGCTACTTTCAGCAGGATAACGCACCATGTCATAAAGCGCGAATCAGCTCAGACTGGTTTCTTGAACATGACAATGAGTTCACTGTACTCAAATGGCCTCCACAGTCATCAGAACTCAATCCAATAGAGCACCTTTGGGATGTGGTAGAACGGGAGATTCACATCATGGATGTGCAGCCGACAAATCGGCAGCAACTGCGTGATGCAATCACGTCAATATGGAGCAAAATCTCTGAGGAATATTTCCAGTACCTTGTTGAATCTATGCCACAAAGGATTAAAGCAGTTCTGAAAGCAAAAGGGGGTCCAACCCGGTACTAGTAAGGTGTACCTAATAAAGTGGCCAGTGAGTGTATAAAGATTGATAATTTTCTGATCCTTTAAGTCTGTGGTTAGTTGTTTTGAATTGCATTTCAATATACTGTTGATATGCATATTTTTACACATACACAAGTTTAAGCTTTTACTGCATAAGTCACATTCATAACACCGGAAATACGCCCTGTTTTTTTAGTCTTTTCCACAGATTCAGTTTAGCATCAGTGAGTGTTTTTACGCTCTTCATTCTGCCGGATCAAAAGACAGTTTACGTGCCTGAGAGCACAGGAAGAATATGGGTGAACTTTCCTCTTTAGGACATAATCTGACACTCCTGATTAAAGCAGATATTCTGGACGCATCTCTGCCTTTAATTGGCTGATTAGATGCCTCGCCTGTCAGTCAAACTGCCTTTCTCCACCCCGGCGTTCTAAAAGGGTCCTGAGGCTCCTCCCACTCTGACATCACTGAGCAAATCTTTCCATGACTGCCAGAGATTAAAGCAAGAGCACGTAAGCACTTAAATACACACACTTACTGCAATATTGAGAAACGCAAGGTCAAAGTTCACTCAATTTTTATTTTATTTTTTTTATTTATTGTATTGTAGGTATTATTTTTTAGGTTTTGTAGGTTTTATTTTTATATTATTACAAGACAAAAGTCTTGTCGTCTATCCCAGTTGTAAGAGCAACAAATAATAACGACTTCTAGTTGATCATTTGGAAAAGTGTCAGAAGGTAGACTTCTCCTATGAATCATCTGTTGAACTGCATACCAATCATCACAAATACTGCAGAAGACCTACTGGAATCCACATGAACCCAGGATTCTCACAGAAATCAGTCGAGTTTGGTAAAGGAAAAATCATGGTTTGGGGTTACATTTAGTATGGGGGCGTGCGAGAAATCTGCAGAGTGGATGGCAACATCAACAGCCTGAGGTATCAAGAGATTTGTGCTGCCCATTACATTACAAACCAAAGGCGAGGGCAAATTCTTCAGCAGGATAGCGCTCCTTCTCATACTTCAACCTCCACAGAAGTCCTTTAAGCAAAGAAGGTCAAGGTGCTGCAGGATTGGCCAGCCCAGTCACCAGACATAAACATTATTAAGCATGTATGGGGTAAGATGAAAGATTATTTTATACTGTACATTATTTGTTAAGTTTGTCTAAGCAAAGTCAGACCTTACTCTCCGAATTAAAGAATTAAAAATCAAGGCATGATCATATTTTATTGTGGAATAAGCGTAATCTAGAGGCCTTTCCCTTCCATATAAGCCACTTCTGATACCAAATAATCAACCATAAGTCAAGTTAATAAGAAGAAATTAATTCACGTTGTTATTATTTTCAAATAAGACATGGCTTTCTAAGAACATGGTGCTCATATTATATTTTTGAACAAATCGAAATGATCATACAAATTAATATAATTATGAGATAAAAAGCCAAAAATATGACACACTAAGTGACAATAGTGGCTTAAACAAAAAAATGACATTTACAATTACAGCATAAAAGTCACAATTATTAGATAAGACAAATCAAATACAAACAAAATGTCAATTATAACAAGATATATAATTTTGGGATAAATATTCATACCTACGAAAATAATTTTGAGATAAAATAAAAACTATAAGGACAGACTATTTAGTCATAGCAAGGTGTTTATAATATGATGTAAATTTCAAAAGTTAATCTGAAATTTATGTTAAAAGAATAAGATAAAAAGGAGAAATTTGCATTTTTTTTTCTTTTTAAGTTAAAGATATTAAGATAAGATAAAATTCATAATTTGCTATTAGAACAACAATAGTTTTTAGTAAAAAAAGTATAATAACAGTATATAATAGCTATATGGTAAAAGTCATTCGAATGAATAAATGCACATACATAAATATTACATATTTTGCTGTTTAATATTAGAGAAGATTAGTAGAATGAAATGACGGCCAAGAGTCACTAATATGGCTGATAGATATAATTGGATTAAATGAGATCAATTTATTATAGTTTTTACTTTTATAAGCTGGATATTGTCGTCTCCTCACTTTAAAATCATGATTTGATATACATGAAAACAACCTCATATGTACAGCTTGCGGACTGAAATGCAGTTCACCATGTTGCTTTTTAATCATTTTTCTATGAGAACATGCACTACTCTACATCTGAACAATAAGCTGTTGAAAAAAATGACATTTTTTTGGTACGTTTTTCAACATCTTATTTGAGATTCTGCAAACAGTCAAACGCATCTGGCTAGTTTGACACACATAGAAATAGTTATGAGATAGTGACTATGGTATAAAGCCCTAATTATGAGATAAAAATAGCAAATTACCACAAAAGTCAAAATTATGACAAGTTTTAAAGATTAGGATATGTATATCTATCAATTTTGAGATAGTCTAAGCATAATAAGATGAGTTAAAAGGCAAGTCAAATGCATCTGGCTAGTTCGACACACACAGACGTAATTATGAGATAGTTGAATACTGCATAAAGCCAATGCAATTTATGACAAGTCAAAATTATGACTGAAGTTTTAAATATTAGGATAAATATCTATAAGTTATGAGATAGTCTAAACATAATAAGGTGAGTTACAATGGCAATAAATCAAACTTTAGATGAAATGTAGAAATTATGAGATAAGATGCTGAAATGAGCATAAATTCAAAATGGTTTCATTTCAAGTTGAAAAAGATATAAAAATAAAAAGTAAAAACTCAGACAAAACAATGCGAGATTAAAGAGCAACATAGGAAATATAGGAACTCAAGACATTTATGAGACACTACAAAAAAGTGACTTTTTTTAAAAAGTCAAACATTCAGATAAATACCCATCAATTCCAAGATCAGTTCTAAACATAATAAGGCGAGTTTAAATGACAATAAATCAAAAGTCTAGATAAAATATAGAAATTATGAGATATTTGGCTAAAATTAGCTCAAATAAAATATGGTTTAATTTCAAGTTGAAATTTTTTTTCTAAAAGTTTTCTAAATAGAAATAGGAACTCAAGACAATTATGAGACATTACAGAAAAACTGAACTTTCTATATATATAAATTTCATATGATGCCAAAACTATAACATACTAAATAACAATTGTGACCTAATTCTTAATTATGAGTTATGTAAAAATAATGACTTATGCTGAAATTTAGAAATGATGAGATAGAAATTAGGTCAATTATATAGCATAAAACTATATTCATATAAAGACATTTTTATGAGTAAAAAAAATGCAATTTATGACAAAAGTCCGAATTTTGACAGTTCATTCGGATAAATACCCATCAATTCTGAGATAGTCTAAGCTTAATAAGGCTAGCCTTATAGATAAAATGTAGAAATTATGAGATAAAAGGCTAAAATGAGTTCAAATTCAAAATGGTTTCATTTCAAGTTGAAAAAGATGAAAATAAAGATGAGATCAGAATAAAAAGTAAAAACTGGGATAAATTGTTGTGATAAAAGAACAAAATATAAAATACGTACTCAAGATAATTATGGGACACTACAAAAAAAAACTTCTTTCTAATTAAAATGTTCAATCTGAAGTTAAATATTTCAACACCTCGATTTCTCCTTATGCATGAAAACAGCTCTTCTCTCTTCAGCACAGAGCAGGGCTTTAAAAATCATCTGGAAGAATTACATCTCATCCTGTTTGAGGATTAAAAACAGAATAAAGTTGAGGAATTCAATCTGCAGACGGTCTCAAGGGTGCCAGACCAACATCAGCAAATCAGCGCAATGAGAAAAAAATAATAAACATCGAAATCATTTCCTTTGAGACTCTGGGACATCACGGACTTGAGATTTACTCCAAATCAGCTTGATTTTGACAGCATCTTAAATGGTGGTTGTGTAAAACTCATCATCACGATGCATATTAAACATCTCAAAAGAGCAGATATTAGATAGTAATCCTGAATAAACGCAACGTTTCTTCAAAGTAACAATCCTTTATCCTTTTTTTGCTTGAGTAAGAGTGATTAGACATCCTGTAAAATGCATTTTCCTCTTTAATTGTGTTGTTTCAATAAATAAATACAATTCAGAATTGCATGTACATCTGAATGTCTTTCTACAGGACCTCATTGAGGACTGAAGCAGATGACATTTAAGAATATATTTTAAAAACTGGGTGAAGCAGATCAGAACATGTCTGGATCATATTCCACCCTAAATGAAAACAAAGAAATATTTCTTAAATAATACTTAAGCGCATTTCCCAATCGAAATCCATGTTAATTAAAGGTGCAGTATGTAAGTTTGACACCCAGTGGTTGAACTAGGTATTGCACTCCTGGTTCAAAACACAAGCAAGTGCAGGTTGCCAGATTGATGACATCAACAGGGTGCCTAACTCTCAAGCTTAAAGGCTGATGTAAGGCTGATTTAAGTCATGTTCTAACTAAAAGCAACAAAACACCATAGAAGGAATATTTTCCATATTAAAAGGAGTTTTTGTCCTAACCAACACCTGAAATTTTCTATTTTAGAAACGGCTTCTATTTCTCACAGCTGAACAACAGAAAACTGTCCATGATCACCTCAGGTACACCTCATGTGCTTTATTCAGTGCTAAATGCTAATAATATGAGTTTGAATGTAATTTTACAGGACATTTATTGCCATATACTGAAAGCAGCAGCAGATAATTCACCTCAGATCTTGAAAATACAATAAACCGTTTAAAATTGAACATTAGAACTGTAAGAGTGATTTAGCAATAATGTTAAAGAGGTTTAATATGTATTAATCAGATTATAAACCTTAACATTTTGTTGGAGTGCAGCGAGTCCACTATTTTGCGGGTCTGAAAGGCTGTATTTAAATTTCTGCCGTGTTTCGTTGGATGCAAACAGCCAAATTGCTTATCACTGCAAATCTTGTCACTTAGAGTGTTGTTAGGACGGGGGGTTACAATGTAACCTGCTCACCTAATGTTTACAATGGCAATATTTATATTATTTGCTAATTATTAACCCCCTCATGTGAAACTCTGTCCACTGGAGTCTTCTGTCCACCGGAGGTCACATTTTGGTTACGGTCGCACACTTTGAGAGCCTTTTAGGGTGTACTCACACTATGCTATCCGAACCGTGCCCAGGCCCGTTTCCCGGATCGTTTGAGAAGTGTGAGTGCTCTGAATTGGGCTCAGGCACGGTTCACTTGGGCTCAGGCATGGTATGCTTGCAGTGTGAGTGAAAGCGAGACGTGACTTTTAAGGGGCTGTTTCATATGGATTAATTAATCATTCATACTGTTCAATGAACACAAACTGTCATAGTTTATTAAAGACGCAAATCCCTCACTGCACGACAGCTGCGCCTTCAGCAAACCTGCTAATTCCTGCAGCACGAGGACATTATGATTGTTTATGAGCATCAAAAGTGGCTGATCTGTTCGGCGAAATATTAGACTGAGTGTCACCGCATATCAAATGACTTAAACAATATAACTAAAGAAATCTCCACTGTGCTGAGCGAGAGCTCTTACTGAACAGCGCATCATCGATGACGTAAGTGTGCCCAGGCCCGAATGTAATACGAGTGCGGGCCGTCTGGGGAGACGGTAGGGGGACAAGTGTGCTTTGGCCTGGTTCAAGGCAATTGTACATAGTGTGAGTACACCCTTAGACTGAATGAATGAAATGCGTCATTGTCCAACAAGGCAACCCAGGGTGCTGAAATATAATTGGTTAAACTAATAAATAAATAATCAAAACTAAGACCGCGTTGCGGCACGTAACGCCCATTCTTAAAGCAGAATATCTGTCTTCAGCATTGTTTCTCAGACAAACAAGTATGTTCACTTAGCATGTTTCTTAAAAATCTTCAAACATATTGTGGTATTTTATGCTTTAGAAGAGTAAAAAACTTACATAAAGCACCTTTAAGTGAAGCAAAATTAACATTTAACATATTGATGACTATTTAGAAGTATTTACAGGTTGTTGCTTACACATTGCATAATTATGAGATAAAGTTACAGTTGTATTTATGAGATGCAACGGCAAAATTATAAGATGACAAATACGAGATACTAAAACATAATTATGAGATAAAAGTCTAAATTATGATATGACAATTCAAACTATAATTTATAGTCATAATTAGATAATGAATAAAAGTTGACATATTTATAATTATGAGATAGAAGTCAAAATGCTGACATAAAAAGTCAACTATGAGATGAATATATAACATCAGTCATAATCAGGAGATGGTATATATTGAAAAAAGATCAATTATCATTTGAATCAATAATAACAAGGCACAATCTTGTGATGAAACACAATTATGACATGTTCACAGTTATGAGATAACAGAAGTTGACAAAATCATGATCATTTTTTGTCTTTTTAGTCTCATCATTATGCCTTACGTTGAATTAAAGTACAAAACCACACGTAATATTAGTTTAATATTACAATAATGGCACCAATTTAGAGAATTATTAAAACATAAAAAAGTCAAGAGTAGTGTTGTCACGATAATGAAATTCGATACCAATCAGTACTGAAATTTTAAAAACATCCATTTCCCACTAATATTTGAGCGCTGTTGAGCGCGTTCTTAAACAACACTAATTTGTCATTGTGTTCATCAGAAATGACTGTGATTGGCCGTAAAGGTCATCAATTCACCAAACTCACTGCTGTTTCCTGTGTGTAACAACAGATACAGGGACACTGGAGTGTTTCAAAGTCACGTCAATCTGTTGGTTTGTCTATAAGCTGACATACGAGTGATCCGCTGATGAATCACGGCTTTAAAATGCTCCAGTGTCATCTGTGTTTTTTCACTCAGTAAACAGTGGAATTGGTGAACCTATGAGATTCATGGCCAATAGCAGTCATTTCTGTTGAACCATGAACACAATGGCAAATCAGCGCTCTTTAAGAACACGCTCAAATGTTAGCGGGAAATGGACGTTTTTTTTATTTCAGTACTGATTGGTACCAAATTCCAGTATCATGACAACAATAGTCAAGAGTTAAAATCTTCTTAATTGTCAAGAAAATACAACAAAGAATGTATTATCCTAAAATAGGCTTCATTGTTGTGCAAAAGCTCTATACTTTTGATTGTGTGGTGTAATGCCTGAACACGCTTTCCAGAAATTCACCCAATCAATCAAAAGCCATAAAATCAACTGTAACATATAATGCGCGTTTACAAAAGAGTGACGTGTGAAAGTGAGGCTGTGCGTCCATCGGCGTGTTATTTTTTTTTCAAGTTGTGTTCATTTTCTATTGTTGTCAATGCTAGCGTTGCATTTTTCAGCGTATCGATGCACTGAGCGAGCCTTTTACGGTCAGTTGAAAAACGTTGAAAAATGCAGTACTCGTCAGTGTCTCTTTTGAGCTATACATCCAATCACAGTGGAGGAGGGGCGGGGCAATAAACAATCAACAAATAATCTGCTAAAAACTTTCAACTTTTAACGGTACAGCGCTGGTTACTCTGTATCATAGCAACCGGCTGAAAAAAACGTTCACAGCTAAGCATTATTAGCACTTCGCTCATGTAAAAAAAAAAACGTTTGGGTGGACGCGCAGTGTTGTGTAAACCTCATATGTGCAGCTTCAGCTCTTTCTCCAGTCGTTCTCGCAGTTTGTGAAACGACGGCCTCTTCTTGGGCTCCGTTTGCCAGCAGGATGTCATGATGCTGTAAACTTCCGCGGGACATTCGTCTGGAGGATTCATCCGGTAACCCTGATCCACACACTCCTTCACCTCACTCACAGTCTGCCAATAAAGAACATGCTAGGTGAAGCTTCAGTGATTGGGCTGTGATGATACATCAATACTTGTGTATATTAACTGTAGATGGTGCTCTAAGCTACTTTTTAACAGCAGATGGCGCTCTAGGCTAGTTTTTTTTCAACAATATATAGTGTTCTCAGCTAGTTTTTAACAGTAGACGATGCTCTAGGCTAGTTTTTTCAACAG
>CAIGQZ010032594.1:5435356-5464841 GCA_903798205.1 Danio tinwini
CTAGTTTTTAAACAGGAGATGGTGCTATAGGCTAGTTTTTAAACAGCAGATGGCGCTCTAGGCTAGTTTTTAAATAGCAGATGGTGCTCTATGCTAGTTTTTAAACAGCAGATGGCGCTCTAGGCTAGTTTTTAAACAGCAGACATGGCTCTAGACTAGTTTTAACAGTTGACAGCGCTCTAGGCTAGTTTTTAAACAGCAGACAGCGGCTCTAGACTAGTTTTGACAGTTGACAGTGCTCTAGGCTAGTTTTTTTAACCGCAGAAGGCACTCTAGGCTAGTTTTTAACAGGAGACAGAGTTTAGGGCTAGATTTTAATAGCAGATGCCACTCTAGGCTAATTTTTCATAGCAGACAGCACTCTAGGCTAGTTTTTAACAGCAGATGGTGCTCTAGACTAGTTTTTAACTGTAGATTGTGCTCTAGGCTAGTTTTTTCAACAACATATGGTGCTCCAGGCTAGTTTTTTTAACAGCAGACGACACTCTAGGCTAGTTTTTAACAGCAAACAAGTTTCTAGGAATTTTTTTTTTTGTAACAGCAGATGGCACTGTAGGCTAGTTTTTCCAACAGTACACAGCGCTCTAGGCTAATTTTAGCAGAAGATGGAGGGCTAGGCTAATTTATAATTGCAGATAATACTCTAGGTTAGTTTTTAACAGCCGATGGCGCTCTAGGCTAATTCGGAGCAGAAGACAGTGCTCTAGGCTACTTTTTAGCCGTAGACGGTACTCTAGGCTACTTTTTAACAACCAAAGTCACTTTAGATCAGTTTTTAACAGCAGATGGCACTCTAGGCTAGTTTTTAAACAGCAGATGGTGCTCAAGGCTAGTTTTTAACAGCAGATGGTGCTCTAGACTAGTTTTTAACAGCAGATGACGCTTTAGTCTAGTTTTTGAACAACAGATAGTGCTCTAGGCTAGTTTTTAAACAGTACATGGTGCTTTAGGCTAGTTTTTTAGCAGCAGATGGCACTTTGGACTAATTTTTAATAGCGGACAGCACTCTAAGCTGTTTTTTTTAACAGCAGACAGTGCTCTAGGCTAGTTTTATAGAGCGCTAGGCTAGTTTTTAGCAGCAGATGGTGTTCTAGACAAGTTTTAAACAGCAGATGGCACTCTAGGCTACTTTTAAACTGTACACTCAAATGCTCAAGAATAATTTAGTTTGTATGTCTGAGGCATGCAGTATGTGGTCAAAACCACCATCTGCTGGTAAAAACTAGGCTCAAAATCCATTCAGTGCATTTAGAAAATCTTTAAATCGATGCTGAATCTTTTCTTACTTTGAATCGCAATCGATTTATCACCACAGCTCCACTTATTAACCAAGAGATGAGAAAAGATGGGGAAAAATACACACCATTTTAGGATACGGTTGTCTGCCGTATGAGAAGATTTCCCATAAAAGCACTCCGTAACTCCAGACGTCTGACTGAGTGGAGAATTTCTACAAGAACACACAACATAATGGTTAAAAGATCAAATAAATTAAAATTTAAATTATAATGAGATACGATGTTAACTATATAAATGGTAATAACAGTACATGTGCATCACATCACTTGCTCTCGATTACCCACGGGATGTTTTTTCGTTATTAAGGTGATTACAGCATGTTCAGAGCAAACGCAATGTGCACGATACGCCAAAAGTCATACAGTAAATATGATATGAGATATAAATATGATGAGAACGCTAAAGTGTTTTTGATCTTGGATGCATGTAAACCTGTTGTAGGAAACCAATAATCCTTTTCTTCTCACATTATTCTTCAAGGCTTCTGGTGCCGTCCACTTCACGGGTAACTTTGAGTTGTCGACTGCCATCGAACCGACCCTCGCCAAACCGAAATCACTGATTTTGGCGACACCGTCTTCAGACACGAGAATGTTGCGTCCAGCCAGATCTCGATGTAGGAGCTTCTTTGACTCCAGGTGCTCCATTCCTTCACACACGTCTCTAAAAAAAAAAAACAAAGAAATGACAATTACAATATTCCCAGCTAATTCCTAATGTTTAATGATATTATATGTCAATTACGGCTAAATCTCATGTCAAAATGTTTATATAAATTTACATTTATTAATAAAACTAAAGAATAAATTAAAGGGCACCTATGGTGAAAAATCTACTTTTCAAGCTGTTTGGACAGGCATATGTGTATGTATGGTGTATAGACCAATTAAATTATATTATATTATATTGGGGTGATATAAACACACCCAGGGCTTCTTTTTCAATTGAACAACATAAAAACGGTGGACCAATTGGAGCTGTTTTCACACCGACCGCAACTTGACATAGGAGTGCAGTCCCCCTGCCCACCGAATTGATTGACAGCTGTGTATTAACATGTCTCCATAGTAATGTTTATAATCATATCAACCAGACACAGGACCAGGATGTGCGCACACTAAGCAACCATAAATAAAAGGTCTGTTCAGTTTGCTAGGATCATCAATCATCATCAAATGTGATCAAGAGTGAGTTTGACAAGTTTAAAATGTTTTAAAACAGTGCATGTGTCATCCTTACAACTCCACAACATGCATCAAATACTCATTGGTAAAGTTCTTACTGTAGTTTTTCTCACAAACGTTACGTGAGCTCTTATTCCTTCGTGTTTGTCTGCTGTCTGACGCAGCCGAGGGAGCCGCTGCCAGGCACGTGGAAACAGTGGGCGTGAAGGACTGGCCCTAAAGGCGCAGTACACAAAAACCGCTAGCTGATGTTAAATGCTACAAAATAGAAACTTATGACAGGTATAATAAAAATCTAATTGGCGTTTTGAGATGAAACTTTACAGACACGTTCTGGAGACACAAAATACTTATATTCAATCTGGAAAAAGTGGTAACCTAGGTGCCCTTTAAAGCTTTTAAAAATTCTAAGTAAAAACTATTTCTGATCAACCAAAAACAAGAATATATATATACAGTTGAAGTCAGAATTATTAGCCCCCTTTGATTTATTTATTTATTTATTTATTTATTTATTTTAATATTTCCTAAATGATGTTAAACAGAGCAAGAAAATTTTCACCGTATATATTTCTGTTAATATTTTTTCTTCTGGAGAAAGTCTTATTTGTTTTATTTCGGCTAGAATAAAAACAGTTTTAATTTTTTTTAAAAAACATTTTAAGGTCAACATTATTAGCCCATTTAAGCTTTAAATTTTTTGATAGTCTACAGAACAAACCATCATTATACAATAACTTGCCTAATTAACCTAACCTGCCTATTTAACCTAATTAACCTGGTTAAGCCTTTAAATGTCACTTTAAGCTGTATAGAAGTGTCTTGAAAAATATCTAGTCAAATATTATTTACTGTCATCATGACAAAGATAAAATAAATCAGTTATTAGAGATGAGTTATTAAAACTATTATGTTTAGAAATGTGTATAAATCTGCTCTCTCTATATATATAATTTTATTGTTTTAATTTTGAAAAAAGACCATTTATTTTTGCAAATAAAATTCTCATTACAATAATAAATGAAAAACATTAAAGAATTAATAAAAAAATATATTAATGCTGATCAGAAATGCCAGAAATTAGTTTCAATTTTCAATCAGTCAATAAAAAAACAACAACATAAAAATTAACCAATAACACACAATAAAAATAGCACTACCCTTAGTCATTCTTATTAAAAGGTCAAATAATGTAGCATTAAATATTATTTGTATTGTAAAAAATGTGGTTTGATATAAAATTTTCAACACAAAAAAATTTCTTATTTCATGAATTTAGTTTTTTTAATTGTGTGTATTTTGGCGAAGCCTTACAGTGCGAAGCGCAGCAGCTGAATCACACTGACGGCAAAACGTCCTCGTGAACGGAGAAAATTCACCAGATTCCCCTACAAAAAACAAAAATCATTTATTAACTAAAACACTAAATTATGTCATTCTTCAAGTTATATTTCTGAAATCCATCTTTACCTTTGCCATTAACTCAGTGACGATATGAAGCCCGTTATGCAGAATAACTCCTAATAACGGCACCAGATTCTTATGATGGAGGTTTCTGGAGTAAGAGTTTTACAGTTGCAATCAGAATTATTGAACCCCCTTTGAATTTTTTTTTCTTTTTTTAAATGTTTCCCAAATGATGTTTAACAGAGCGAGGAAATTTTCACAGTTTGTCTGATAATATTTTTTTCTTCTGGAGAAAGTCTTATTTGTTTTATTTTGGCTAGAATAAAAGCAGTTTTTAATTTTTAAAACCCATTTTAAGGTCAACATTATTAGCCCCTTTAAGCTATTTATTTTTTCCATAGTCTACAGAACAAACCATCATTATACAATAACTTGCCTAATTACCCTAACCTGCCTAGTTAACCTAATTAACCTAGTTAAGCCTTTAAATGTCACTTCAAGCTGTATAGAAGTGTCTTGAAAAATATCTAGTCAAATATTATTTACTGTCATCATGGCAAAGATAAAATAAATCAGTTATTAGAGATGAGTTATTAAAACTATTATGTTTACAAATGTGTTGAAAAAATCTTCTCTCCGTCAAACAGAAATCGGGGAAAAATAAACAGGGGGGCTAATAGATCAGGGGGTTGAATAATTCTGATTGCAACTGTATGTGTATGAACATCAGCCTTTAATATAAACATATATACGAGTTATGTGCTGTTTTTACGTCATGACTGAAGTCTCATCGAGGAAAGCCTTCGCCGTTACGTCACATTTGATGATTTTAACTGCGACTCTCTGTCCGGCGTATTCACCTGCAAACACCGCTGAAATACACACATTTACATCATATTAAAACACTCAGACTTCAGCAGCAAATAGAAAGTTGACTCAACTTAAAATTTGTCAGTCAACTTGCTGCACAGCTTTTTTTGATTTGACTCCACTTGAATCGAGTTAACAACAATTCTTGGGTTAAAAGTTGAGTTAACTCAAAAAAAGCTGTGTAGCATGTTGCCTTACAATTTTAAGAGTCAAGGTCTTCTTTTATACATTGGATTAAATAATGTAACTTACAGTGAATCGGAGAGTATTGATAGCGCTTCACTTTTTCCACATTTTTTATGTTACAGCCTTAAGCTAAAATAGATTAAATTTATTTATTTCCTCAACATTCTACACACAATCCCCCATAATGACCATGTGAAAAAAAGAGTTTTTGAAATTGTTGCAAATATATAACAAATAAATAACCTGAAACATCACATGTACATCAGTATTCACAGCCTTTGCTCAATACTTTGTTGATGCACCTTTGACAGCGATTTCAGCCTCAAGTCTTTTTGAATATGATGCCACAAGCTTGGCACACCTGTCTTTGGGAATATTTGCCCATTCCTCTTTGCAGTACCTTTCAAGCTCTATCAGGTTGGATGGGAAGCGACGGTGTACAGCCATCTTCAAATCTCTCCAGAGATGTTTAATAGGATATAGGTCTGGGCTCTGGCTGGGCCACTCAAGGACATTCACCGAGTTGTTGTGAAGCCACTCCATTGATATTTTGGCGGCGCACTTTGGGTCATTGTCCTGCTGGAAGATAAATCGTCGCCCCAGTCTGAGGTCAAGAGCACTCTGAAGCAGGTTTTCATTCAGGATGTCTCTGTACGTTGCTGCATTCATCTTTCCCTCTATCCTGACTAGTCTTCCAGTTCCTGCTGCTGAAAAACATCCCCACAGCATGATGCTGCCACCACCATGCTTCACTGTAGGGATGGTATTAGCCTGGTGATGAGCAGTGCCTGGTTTTATTCAAGCGTAACGCCTGGCATTCGTTCCAAAGAGTTCAATTTTAGTCTCATCAGACCAGAGAATTTAGTTTCTTATGGTCTGAGAGTCCTTCAAATACCTTTTGGCAAATTCCAGGCGGGGAGTGGCTTCTATCTGGCCATACAGGCCTAATTGGTGGATTGCTGCACAGATGGTTGTCCTTCTGTAAGGTTCTCCTCTCTCCACAGAAGAACGCTGGAGCTCAGAGAGATGGACCATCGGGTTATTGATCACCTCCCTGACTAAGGTCCTTCTCCCTCAATCACTCAGCTTAGATGGCTGGCCAGCTCTAGGAAGAGTTACTTACGTATGATGGAGGCCTCTGTGCTCACTGGAACTTTCAGAGCAGCAGAAAGTTTTCTGTAACCTTCCCCAACCTTGTGCCTCGAGACAATCCTGTCTCGGAGGTCTACAGATAATTCCTTTGTCTTAATGCTTGGCTTGGGCTTTGACATGCACTGTCAACCCTGGGACCTTATATAGACAGGTGTATGCCTTTTTTTTTAAATCTTGTCCAATCAACTGAATTGACCACAGGTGAACTCCAATGAAGCTGCTGAAACATCTCAAGAATAATCAGTGGAAACAGAATGTACCTGAGATCAATTTAGAGCTTCACACCAAAGGCTGTCAATACTGATGTACATGTGAATTTTATTTTTAATAAATTTGCAACAATTTTAAAAACTCTTTTTTCACATTGTCATTATGGGGTATTGTGTGTAGAATTTTGAGGAAATAAACTATTTAATCCATTTTGGAATAAGGCTGTAACATAAACAAATGTGGGAAAAAGTGAAGCGCTATCAATACTTTCAGGATGCGCTGTAAATTAAGCCAACTTTGGGTTTGTCCATATTTGACCCATCATTGAGTCAATAAAACACAGCATGTTTTGAGTGTGTAAATATATTAATTAATTTTGGTTTGATATGTATTCTTTATGTATAATTTAAGTATATTTAGCTATAGTAACTTACATTTTAATCACATTACTTGCTATTTAATTGTACAATTGTTTGTATAAGACATTTTTCATTAATATGTACATAATTATGCATTACTGTATTTTAGATGACATATTTTTCATAAATAGTTTTTATGTTTAACTAATACATTACATCTATTTTTAAATATATTTATTATCTGTTGTTTGTCCTGTCTCTGTAATTCTGTTGCACTGTAGAAGCTCTGTCGTAAAAACAAATTCCTCGTATGTGTGAACATACCAGGCAATAAAGCTCTGATTCTGATTATTGCATTAGAATTCATTTGTGAACTGCATATTTATTTCTATCATTAATATTATTGTTTTATAACTAAATATAATAAAAGCGTCACTGTGGCGCAGTGGGTAGCACAGCAAGAAGGTCGCTGGTTCAATCCCCAGTTGGGTGAGTTGGCATTTCTATGTGGAGTTTGCATGTACTCTCCATGTTGGCGTGGGTTTCCTCCGGGTGCCCTGGTTTCCCCCACAGTCCAAACACATGCTCTATAGGTGAATTGGGTAAGTTAAATTGTCTGTAATGTATGAGTGCGAATGAGTGTGTATGGATGTTTCCCAGTGATGGGTTGCAGCTGGAAGCTGTGCAAAACATATGCTGGAGAAGTTGGCGGTTCATTCCGCTGTGGAGACCCCAGATTAATAAAGGGACTAAGCTGAAAAGAAAATGAATGAATAAATAAATATAATAATAGTCATTTAATAATATTTAGAAATATTATTTTTGTTATTAATTAATACATAGTAGTTCGCCGGACACATCCTAAAAACGATTATTTAAAGTCAAAAATGATCTTAAATAATGTTATGATGAATCTTATTATGTAGAATTCTGATATTTTCAATATATACTCATAATTTTAATTACAATTATAGAAAACTACATGTAAATACATATAAAATGTTTATATAATACATACAAACAAACTGTATTACATTACTATATTGTATTTGTGGCGTTTTAATGGTGCATAGTGTATTCTATATATTTCCAAAAGGGCTGAAAAGTATATTGTATATATTATTAGTGTACACATGTATCAAATCTAATATCAACCTCAAGTGTGTAATTGTTTTGTATTATTTTATTTTTGATTTATTATCTTTAGCAAAACCCATGTCTTGTGGAGCTGCTGCCCTCTAGTGTTCACCTGACGGGAACTACACTCTAGTCATTAACGCATACATTAAATAAATGCACAATACAGCATGTATCAATATATTAAATATATTCATTCATTTCTTTTTTGGCTTAGTCCCTTTATTAATCTGGGGCCGCCACAGCGGAATGAACCGCCAACTTATCCAGCACGATTTTACGCAGCGAATGCCTTTCCAGCCGCAACCCATCTCTGGGAAACATCCACACACACTCATTCACACTCAAACACTACTGACAATTTAGCCTACCCAATTCACCTGTACTGCATGTCTTTGGACTGTGGGGGAAACCGGAGCACCCGGAGGAAACCCACGCGAACGCAGGGAAAACATGCAAACTCCACACAGAACCGCCAACTGACCCAGCCGAGGCTCGAACCAGCGACCTTCTTGCTGTGCGGCGACAGCACTACCTACTGGCTCAGTGGTTAGCACTGTCGCCTCACAGCAAGAAGGTCGCTGGTTCAAGTCCCGGTTTCTGTGTGGAGTTTGCATGTTCTCCCTGTGTCCACAGCTCAAACACATGCGCTATAGGTAAATTGGATGAACTAAATTGGCCGTAGTGTATGTGTGTGACTGAGTGTGTATGGGTGTTTCCCAGTACTGGGTTGCAGCAGGAAGCTGTGTAAAACATGTGCTGGATAAGTTGGTGGTTTATTCCGCTGTGGCGACCCCTGACGAATAAAAGGACCAAGCCGAAAAGAAAACGAATGACTGAATATATGTAAAGACTTCTAATCGTACTGTTTGATATATGTATAGACAGTGTTCACGAGAGAAGCTCACCGCCGAACTCTCCTTCCCCGATGATTTCTCCTAACGTCAGCTTTGAGAGATCCAGAAGCCATCCGGCTGAAAACACAAGCACATCACACACATTACACACACACACACACACACACACACACACACACACACACACACACATTAAACAGAAATGATGAGTATCTGCTCGTCAAACACTTACATTTTAGCAGCTTCGTCTCTGCAGATTTCAGGCCTTCCTTCTTCTTGGGCTTCAGTAATAACGTGGCGATGGCGCCTCGATTTCTGCTGTAAAACTGAAGCCATAAAAAGAGCATTTACAAAACCACAGCCCACACACACACACACACACACACACACACACACTCAAATTTCCCTCAAAAAACCCCAGTGTAGTCTTTAAATCATCAGATTAAACGTGCTTCAGCATTGACAAGAAGGACTTAACATGAATTTTCAGAACATTAAGAGTAAGTAGTGCAAAAATACGAGTAAAGAAATTAAGATTAAGCTTAAGAAAACGTTCCTAAATTAAATGAAGTCAATTTAAAACAGCTATCAAAATGGTCATCAAAAAAAGAAAAGCAAAAGGCTATATGAAATGTAATATAGTAAGTCATTTAAATTTTAAAACAGACACGTTATTATATAATAAATACTATTTTGTCACACTTTAATGTTTCAGCTCATCAAACTACTTAAATATTAGTCAGAGATAACACTAGAAAACACTACAGTAAAGCAAAACTACATAACCCTGCATGAAAAAGTGTTTGCCCCTGAACCTAATAACTTGTTGGCCACTCTTAATAGCAACAACTGCGATCAAGCATTTTTGATAACTTCCGATGAGTCAGTTACAGCGCTGTGGAGGAATTTTAGCCCACTCATCTTTGCAGAATTCTTCTAATTTAGTCACATTGGAGGGGTTTCAAGCATGGACTAAATTTTTAAGGTCATGCCAAAGCATCTCAATTGGATTTACATGAGGACTTTGACTAGGCCACTCCAAAGTCTTCATTTAGTTCTTCTTCAGCCATTCAGAAGTGGACTTGCTGGTGTGCTTTGATCATTGTCCTGCTGGATAACCCAAGTTCAGTTCAGCGTGAGGTCACTAATGGCTGGTTTCCACTGACTGGTACGGTACGGGTCGGTACGCTTTTATGGCCGTTTCCACTGTCAAAAGGCGTATTGAACCGAACCGTACCGTGCCACTTTTTCAGCACCTTTTCAAAAGGGTACCAAACACGAGAAAGGGTACCAAAAGGGTCCCAAAGGTGGAGCTAGACGCGCAGCTGAATGCTATTGGTTTACAGAGATACGTCACGAGCTCATGCAACAAGCCAGAATGAAAACAAATGAGCCGCCATGTTTTTATACACAGCTGAGAGACTATATATCCATATAATAACGAGCCCTGTTCAATCTGGACTCAAATGAACATTGTTGTCGTCTTGATGAACAGCCACAAAGCCAAAAAGAAAGCAGATTTTACCCTGTGCCCCGTAGTTTTTTACGAGCCAGTCTGAAGCGCGAGCGTTTTTTTTGCTTGCGCTCGTCGCATTTCTTTATTTGAAATAAACCTCTTGAGCTGATGATAATAACGTGCGCTTGATTATTGACGTGCTTTTGAAACCTGATACTGTCAGAAACTGACAAACGCGAGAGTGACACGCCAAAAAACAAAAGGAAAAGCCGGAAAAATGGAGCACATTATTATTTCAGCAAACGTGAACAAACTGCCATGTTTAACTATTATCATCACCTTTTGGACTATTATGAAAGCAGAATGATGGAATTACTTTCTAACAAGAGGCTACACGTGCTGCTGAAGATTACAGACACATTTAATCAGGAGAGGTCTGCACTGACTATGGGCTCTATTTAGTGTTGTTTTGAACCTAAATAAGGACTAAATGTCTGCTGTGTGTAGTTTTTCTGTAATTGGTAACATATCAGAGACTGTAATGGTCTGTATGTGTTCATACATGTTGCATTTATTTATTTATTTTATGTAATTGCAGACGTTACAGTAGGCTGTTTCGTCATTGATCTGCAGTTATAATGAATTCATGTTCATAGAAAAGTTAGTAATAAACATTTATACAGAAGTGTTTGTGTGTAAAGCATCTGTTTTGTGAGAAGTGCTGCTCATATGATATGTGAGCGACCCGTACAGCTTTACTTTAGACATTTTCTCGAGCGAAAATGACGTTGACTGAAACTCTCTGTCGTACACCACACCCACCAAAAGAGTACCATTGGTACCCTTTTAGCAGTGGAAACGCAAGCCTGATAAAGATGACCCGTACCGACCCGTACCAGTCAGTGGAAACGAGCCATAACAGATGGCGGGATGTTCTCCTTCAGATGATTTTGGTAGACAGCAGAATTTTTGGCTCCATTTATAACAGTACGTCTTCAAAGTCCTGAAGCAGCAATGCAGTCTCAAACCATCACACTAACACCACCACATTTTACTGTTGGTATGATGTTACTTTTCTGAAATGCAGTGTTACTTGATAGGTACACATAATAGGACACACGCCTTCCAAAACGTTCCACTTTTGTCTCATCAGTTCACAGAGTATTTTCCCAAAAGTCTTGCCGATCATCAGGATGTTTTCTGGGAAAACTGAGAGGAGCCTTTGTGTTATTTTTCCTCAGCAGTGGTTTTTATCTTGAACTCTGCCATGCAAACCATTTTTGTCCACTCTCTTTCTTATGGTGGTGTCATGAACACTCATCTTAACTAAGGCAAGTGAGGCCGGCAGTTTTTTTGGATGTTGTTGTGGGTCTTTTGTGATCTCCTAAATGGGTTGTTGCTGTGCTCTCAGGAGTAATTTTGGGTTTTCCAGATACTCCTGGGAAAATTCTTTACTGTTTTTGCCATTTGTAGATAATGGCTCTCACTGTGCAGTCCCAAAGCTTTAGAAAGGACTTCATAACGTTTTCCACACTGGTAGATCTCTATTTTCTTTCTCATGTCTTTTTGAATGTCTTTGGATCTCAGCATGATGTCCAGATTTTGAGGATCTTTTGGTCTACTTCACTTTGTCAGGCGCTTAAGTGATTTTTTGATTGCGAACTGGTATGGCAGTAATTAGGAATGGGTGAGGCTAGAGGAGTTGAATTAAGGCATGACAAACCAGTGCAAGCACTTTCACACACAGAGCTACAGTATGTAGTTTTGGATTTTGGTTTCCCTTCATAATAAAACAACTTTCATGATGTGTTTACTTGTTATCTTTGACTAATATTTAAATTAGTTTGATGATTTAAAACATTAAGGTGTGACTAACATGCACAAAAAATAAGAAATCAGTAGAGGGCAAACGCTTTTACACACATTAAATACAAAAGCAATATTATGGAGTCAGTCTAGGGCCATATATACTTGCAAGATAAAAGAAAGTTTTGCAAACAAAAAAATAAGTTAAGCAAAAAGTAATAAATAAGTGCAAATCTCTAAATATCACAAAGTGAAAATTTGCTAACATAAAGAACTGCAAAGGGAAAATTAAGTTTTATTTCAGAAACATGGAGATTTGCATTTATTTATTTATTTTTGCTCAAGACCTGCCTCCATTTTAGCGACTTCATCACCTGGAGACACAGTATCACCGAGGAGGTCTTACAGCCCAGTAGGTCCAGGCCTGCTGTAAACTCCCAAGTTCCCTTGACTCCACCCCCTTGTCAAATCTGCACTGCTTGATTTTTATTTGCAGTTCTTTATTTTTGTTAGCAAAATTTATTTTTGTTTCTCAAAAATTTATTTTCGCTTTGCAATTTTTGGAGATTTGCATTTATTTATTTATTTATTTTGCTCAATACCTTATTTTTGTTTGCAAAACTTTCTTTTATTTTGCAAGTATATAGACCTTTTTCTTGGCTGCTGCATGGAGGGCGCCATAGCGACCAGCGTCTTCCTGTAGAATGTTTAGAACTTCCGTTTACAACTGGTAATTTGTGCTTCGAAAATGGGTTTCAATAGCGTTTTGAGTTAATTACGGAGTGTTTTTGTGACACACAACTTTGAAAGGTGTGTGTGTGTTTTCACACACACACACATACATACACACACAATACTGGCATGAACCTAACAGGTATGCAAGTCCTGCAATTTACAAAAATGACCAATAAAAGTGCGTTACTGATACTCTGCTGGCTGATTTGCTGTTCTTTCTAATCGCGAGCCGTTTATGTTTCATTTAGTGTGTTGTATTTACCACGATTTGTGTATTGCTATCATTTCAAAACGTCATTTTATTTTCACTTTGTCACAGTTATTAAATCAGTGTGTTAGTGGGAGAGTACAGTAGGCTACATGTGTGTGTGTCAAACATTTTGGGGAACTACATTTGTTTGGGATGGTTATATATTTGAAAGAAAGAGAAACTGTTGACTTTAGCGAAGACGAGGCTTCATTTAAACAGCATAAGATGCCGTCTGACAACAAGGGGAAAATGCCTCGCAGCAGTTGTTTTCATCATATTAGATCACATTTTTTTAATGATCAGTCCAGGAGGTGGCGCTGATCAGCAGCAGTATTAGTTCAAAGATGATAAAAGCTGGTAAAATAGATTAAAACTATCGTTTCAAAGCTGTCCGAATGTGACTGTTTATACGCATCAGCTGCCGACCGGACGTTCTTAGCATTCTCCTTGCGCATACATGCAACTTTGTGTTCTAAGAAAAAGGCCTAGATGGCCCTAGATTGACTCCATAATATTGCTTTTGTATTTAATGTGTGAAAAAGTTGCCCTCTACTGATTTTTTTTTTTTTTTTTTTGCATGTTTGACATATCTTAATGTTTCAGGTCATTAAACTAATTTAAATATGTCAAAGATAACAAGTAAACAAATCATGAAAGTGTGTGTGAAAGTGCTTGCCCTGGTTTATCACACCTGAGTTTAACTCCTCTAGCCTATACCATACCATACCAGTTCGCAATCAAGAAATCCCTGAAATAGGTCTTGCCTGACAAAGTGAAGTAGACCAAAAGATCCTCAAAAGCTAGACATCATGCCGAGATCTAGAAACAAAAGAGAATGAAAATAATTAAGATCTGGAAAAGGCTATAAAGCCATTGCATATTGCATTTATTTATTTTTTTGCTCAATACTTAATTTTTTGTTTGGAAAACTTCCCTTTATTTTGCAAGTATCTTGATCTTTGTAAATATCACCATAATTTTTCTATAACTGCACTTTATAACTTATACCTGTATCCTGCACTTGCTGCTATTGCACTCCTGGTTAGACCTAAACTGCATTTCGTTTCCTTGTACTTGTACATGTGTGATGACAATAAAGTTGAATCTAATCTAATCTAAAGTATGGCCCAATCCCAATTTTATTTTTTGTAAATAAAAACCCCTACACCTTACCTTCCCCTTTGCCCTTACAACCGAGGGTTAAGGGGAAGGGCTTCAAAATTGACCCCTAAGAATTGGGACAGCACTTCAACACCTGCACACGTCATCATACGTCATGGCGATCTCTTGCTTCATATGAGATCAGACGATTGCGACTGCTGTAGTTATTCCAGTTGTGTTACTTTTTGGTATTTATCTTCAGGAAATCACTGAAGGCATATATTATGTTATCATAACGATCGAATGTGGTACTAAGATTGTAACACAGTGGCCATATTCATTATGTAAACACACGAAAACAACTAACATTATAGCAGGCACTGTAAAAGGCTCTTTTTCAGCCAATAGACTTTTTTGACAGGGTGTTTGAGCGTCATCAAGTGTCAGAATGTTGTGGGACTGCTGTACAGGAGCTATTATTATTTAGCGGGGGGGTGAATTTTTAAGCATGACGGTAAAACATGAACGCGGTTATGAATATACTCAAACATGTGTTTGTTCGTTGTAAAAATTTGTAATAATGACAAAAAATACTAATTTGTGGATCTCCTTACTTCCGGGTTCAGCAATACTGCCGTTGTGGCAGGTGTATTCTGGGAAATTCTCACCCCTTGGTTTTGAGTGTGCTCCTGAAAAATCTTCGTTCAAAGGGGTGTATACCACTGGCCCTTAGCCCTATGCCTTCAAGCTAAAGAGAATTAGGACACCCCTACCCCTTGACGTGAATGCTCAAAACGAGGGGTAGGGGTAAGGGGTAGAATTGGGATTAGGCCTTTATATGGCCCTAGATTGACTCCATACAATAATACGTTGACAAATTTTGACATCAAAAAACGGGAAAAATATTTTCAATGGTTAAAACAATTTCCTAATAAAAAAAACCCATCAACACATAATTAATATTACTTAAAAAAAAACTTTCCTCTACAGAGCCCTTAAAAATCCCAAAGACTCAAACCCTGAAAACATCTCAAGTTTACCACAAGAGTGTGACCATGTTGCTATTTCCGCTCTCAAACCACAGGCCTGCAGCACAGCAGATGCCTCTCTGAAAAAAGGCAGATAAATGTGAGCCGCACGTGTGACACACCTCAATCATGTCGATGAGGTTGTAGAAGAACTGCTTGTTGTCGATGGTCAGTTTATTGTCCTGGTAAATCACGCGATAGTGAAACACTTTCTGACTGAAACAAACGCACAGCACGAAGTCTCCGGGATGCCGAACCGATTCCCGCACCAAGAAAAGTCCGTCTTCCATGGGCTTGAGTTTGTCCACGGCTTGCTGTCCTGCTATTTTACCATGAAACCATCTGCGAGGAGCAGCAGAGAATGTTGTAAACAGGCTGAAAACTTACCACATCATTTCCTTGTAGCATAAAAACCACAAGATTGCTCATTTGTTCTTGAGAATTGCTGACTTACGGCATGAGGCTCAGTTTTGGGTCTATACGCAGTGCTTCTCTTTCTCGGAGATTGGAGCCTGAAACCTGTCCTTCCTCGCCAGTTGTGTTGTGTCTGGCAGTGTATTCTCCTTTTCTCTGAAAAATAGAAGCGACTTTAGTCGAAAAATGTCTGTTAATGCCAAGAACGACATCAATGTCTACACCATAAAGCTTTTTTTCTGCAGACTTTAAAGGTTAAAGAAACACCAAAGCACATTTTTTGAGATGTTGACAGTCATATATGTGTCCCACGCTACTAAAAACACTATTAGGACACATATATTCAGCTAAAAAGTGAAATTTGGTTGTTTTTGTGTCGTTTAGAGCAAATTCGTTCTAAGGGTTTGAAAAGAAATTGTGAAGCTACGTCACGGCAATGAGATCCTTGTCTAACTTCCAGCGTGGAGACTGGATGTCTGTAGCGGCTGATACAAAGTGACGTCATTCAGCGTTAATTCATAAGAAAGACTTGGTTTGAACCAATCAATGCGCTCTAACTTCATTAATATGCATGATATAGCTTCGATGACAGGTTTTTACATGTTACAGTGTTCAGAGAGATGCCACGTTATGTTGCCAACCATAATTAAAACAAGTGGAAGAAGAAGTATTGTTCGGAGACATGGGTTGTCAGTGTTGCGTTTATAATGTGCCGCAATGAAGGTTTTGTTTCAATTTCCACGCGATGAGAGCACAGCTGGCGTGTGGACCCACATGTGTGGATTACAGTGGTCTGCTAACACGAGACAAAAATATATTTGTAAGAAACATGTTTTACCCAAGAGCATTTCGCATCCGGAAATGGTGAAATCCAGATTTGCCACTCGTCTTGTTTTTTTTTTTAAAGGACACAGTTCCAGTTGGTGTTGATTGTCCTCTCTCTACAGATTTGGTGTGATCAGTGTTTTTTGTTTATGTTTATTCAAATGGCAAAGTTAGTTCGTATCGTCAGCAGTTCCCTTTCCATTTTTAAAGACATACTTTATTCAAAGTGATTTAGCTACTAAGTTTACAGTAATATCCCTACAATATTATGGACTGAAAGATCTGCTGTGAATGCTGCTCTCCGAATGTAAACATATAAACAACTTAAACTATTACCGTCGTGTAGGATTTTGGTCGCGTATGATTTTCACCACATTTTATGACAGGATAGCCTATACAGACATGGCTGTTTGACCCTATTCTCTGCACCTACAAAACAGAGTCTCTGCATTTATCAAATGACATTAAAACAACACTCTTCCTGCAGTTCCTTGATTCTAATATCTTGTTTGTCATGGGGGCATGAATGAAATGTTCCTGAATGAAAGTGAAAGTGCCAAACTGCAGTTAAAGTCGACAAGTTAAGAATGAAACGAAGGAAATGCGGATAGTGTGATGACTAGGGTTGGGTACCGAAAGCTTTGTAACCGGTATGCACCAAACTGAATCAGCATATGAATTTCGGTGCCTATTTCCAGTGGCGACAAGAACGTAAGAAGCATCAAGGGGTGTATCAAAGGAACACGCAAGTATGCGTTGTGTCACACTATCTCTAAATATTAAATTCTAAACAGCTTTGAGGGATATGGACACGCGATGTCAGGCGTTTGTTCTTGTTGCTTATATAAGGCTAATCGTGCAGTACGGCACATGCGGTGAGTGACTCCCTTCATCAACACGCACGATCGCGTTCATCTAATTTGCTTAAACTAAGCATTCTAAAGTATGGCTATATTTTACAAGCAAGGATTCTGACACACCAACATGCAGAAGATGCTTTACAAAAGTTGCGTGTAAGGGGGGGAAACACGTCAAACTTATGAAATTAGAGGGCTCATGGAATCAACTGTGAGGAATGGACTGTCATTGACAACATTTACATGGACATCAGTAATCAAATTACTTGCCTTAATCTAATTAAGACAATATTAAGATTAAGGCATTGTTCCTTGTTTAAAGGTATGTGTATATATGTGTGTGTCTATATATATATATATATATATATATATAGTGTCTATATATATATATATATATATATGGGGGGGTTGGGGGCTGAGGGGGTACCTCAGCCAATGAGGGCAGAGGAGCAGTGGCTCTATCCCCCCTGTGCATGGCCCTGATGTATTTTATAGTGTGTCTGTATCCCTCAAAGCTGTTTAGAATTAAATGCTTAGAGATGGTGTGACCAAAGTCCCTAGTCTTTAGTACGTGCCTTTGATGTACCCCTTGGCCACATTGTAGCCCGATAATGTCAATAGACTGGACTGTCTTAGCAACTAGCTAAATGTTAAGGAGGATTAATCAAAAATACAGTACAAATTATAAAATTGTGAAATATTATTACACTTATAACTGTTCAAAAGTAGTTTAGCATTTCATTTAATCATTTATTCCGGTGATTTTAATGATGAATTATCAGCTTCAGTACTCCAGTCTTGAAGTCACATGATCCTTCAGAAATCTGTTTAATATTAATAATAATCATCATCATCATTATTATTATTAATTGTAATAGTAATAAATCAATATTGACTGGAGTAATAGTTTCATTTGGAACTACATACAACAAGCAGTTATTCAAAATTGTAATAAATATTATAATTTATTATTTAAAGAAACCTAATGTTAAGTTACTTATTTTACAATTAAAACAAATAAATTTAAAAACAAGGTCACAAACTATGTTGTATTTCTACTTTTTTCCCCAAATGTTCTCAACATTCTCCCTACCTGCCTCTCCTCTGATTGCTGGCAGACTGGTGTCACTAAAATCTCTGATTGTGAACAACAGCAAGAAAATAATAAGAAACGGTCCATTTAAATGTTTAAATTTAAAACAGAAGCAGATGGGTTTGACTGTACAAGGGAAATAACTCATGCCAGCGGTGCTAAATCATTTGCCGTCGATATGCAGAGGTATGGTGATCTGCTCTCAGGCTGCAGTGTGAGAGGCGGCTAGGTAGCGATGTGCTGCCTTTGAGCGCTCTGAGCGGGGGAGAGACCGTCGGCATCACCCGCAGCTCGTTGCAAAGAGTAACGTTTGGAACAGTACAGCTCGGACACGAGAGTCCCTAAAAATCTCTAGTAACACATAAAAAAGCTAGTCTCTTTTTTTGTTGACAATTTGGCACTAGGGGAGTCTGAAAAGTTGCTAAGCTGACAACACAGGCAGGCAATGTATTTGATTGAACTGAAGCGCTTACACTTCGCGCATGTGCAGTACAAATGGAATGTTCCATTATTCACGGGGGACCCCGGTTTTGAAAAGTAGTAATAACGTTAAAATATTAACAGTTATAGACAGATTTTACAACACATGACAGAAAATGTATAAAAGAGCTATATTATTAACATAGGCTTCTTGGCATTGGTCAGGGCCCCCTAATTCCCCCAGCCCTAAGCGGCTGCTTACCTTGCTTATATGGTAAGTCCGCCCCTGGCTTTCAGTATATGGCAAAAAAAGTCATGTGAAATGGCATTCAAACTCACATTATTAGCATTTAGCACTGAATAAAGCACACAAGGTTTACCTGAGGTGATCACTGTCATAGGTTTCACATGTTCAGCTGTGAGAAATAGAAGCCGTTTCTAATGTCAATTCAAAGTGTTGGTTTTGACAAAAACTCCTTTTAATATGGAAAATATTCCCTCTATCGCGTGTCGTTGCTTTTATTTAGAACACAGTTTAAATCAATCGCTCCTGTACTCAATCTGGCAACCCCACACTTTTGTTTGTTTTGATCCAGGAGTGCAATACCTAGTTCAACCACTGGGTGTCAAACTTACATACTGCACTTTTAAATAGTAATATTAATAAATAAAATAATAGATATCTATTTGACACCAACTATAAGGGTTCATACTTTTTATGTCTCCAAAGCTTGTGAAAACAAAAAACATAGCATACGTTAATGCTTTTATATTTACAGTCGGTTTTTTAGTAATATAACACATTAAAGTGAATTATATATAAAGTCACAGTGTGCCCAACAGTCTCTGAACACCAATTTTTTTAACAATATATAAAAGGTGAATCACGTTCTGGCCATCGGATATTAGGCATGGATATTGCGATCATGATTTTCGGAAGTACTTTCTAAACGTTTATTATTACCATTAGTTGAGTCTTCCCATACAATCTGGCTGCATCCAAAATCGCATACTTCCATACTATATAGTATGCTAAAATCAGTATGCGAGCTGAGTAGTATGTCTGAATTCATAAGGTGCATCCCAAATCGCATACTTATGCACTATTCTACACCATTTTAAAGTATAAATAGTGTAAGTAGTGTGTTCAAACTGAAAACTCTAAAAATAATAAGTGCACTTTAATTACCCGGATGATGCACTCATTCAACCAGTAAAATGAAGTGTGTAATTATGGACACTTCACGCACTCAACGACCGCAGCTTTCCTCACGTAGCGGAAGGGGCGGAGCTATCGGGCGTACATGTTGGATAACTATTTTGTAGTGTGAAAGCAAAATTCTCCTACAAGAGTGATTATAGCGCCTCCCGATGGTGAATGCGGTTATTTTCATGCAAGATATTATTTATTACTTTGGTCATTTATTGGACTAATTTGGCAACCATCAAACGTCATCAGGGAAACGGTTTGAACTTCCGCATGGTAAAAAAAAACTGTTCGATTTTGGATGACTCTACATGCATATACTATGCTGTTGAGTGTGTAAGTGCATAGTGTATAGTGTGCCATTTGGGACGCAGCTACAGTATTCGAAAAACAGTATGCGAGAAGTACCCGGATGACCTACTACTTCCGGCGAGCTTCTGAAGTGCGCATCTGATGCACGCTGCACTATCCCATGATGCCCCACGAGGGAATTCATGAATGGGAGTGAAGCGTCACACAGGTAGGTCACATGATGATGACAAAATGGCAGATGTAGTACGTCCGAGTTCCTTTCATACTACTCACATTCATACTGTATAGAACGTACTTTTTTAACACTGGAGGGATACGTTTAAATTCAAATGCAGTGCCTACCGAGTAGTACGCAGTTTCGGACGATATTCATTCATTAATTTTCTTGTCGGCTTAGTCCCTTTATTAATCTGGGGTCGCCACAGCGGAATGAACCGCCAACTTATCCAGCACGATTTTACGCAGCGGATGCCCTTCCAGCCGCAACCCATCTCTGGGAAACATCCACACACTCATACACTACGGACAATTTAGCCTACTCAATTCACCTGTACCGCATGTCTTTGGACTGTGGGGAAAAACCGGAGCACCCCACCCGGAGGAAACCCACGCGAATGCAGGGAGAACATGCAAACTCCACACAGAAACGCCAGCTGACCCAGCCCAGCCGATGTTTGAACCTGCGACCCAGCGACGTTCTTGCAGTGAGGCGACAGCGCCACTGCGCCGCCCCAGTTTCAAACGATATTAGTACGCATATTTCTAATAGAGCGCATGGACCCGGAAGCTGCTTCACGTGACATCACACTTAACAAGCAGACTGATTTAATTGATACGCCCCCTCTACATGTGTACTCGGCTTCTCCTGTTAAGTACACTTCATTGATGGAGACCGAATGTTATGAAGCGCCTATTATCAGCTTCTTAAACGCACAAGAAGCTTTCATATAGGTAAATACACGTTAGTCCATTTCATTCAGCGTGTTTGTCAGATGTTTTCCAAAAGATATTACTATAAAATACTAATTTTTCTTTTTTGCTGTTGTGATTTGCATCTATTTACATTGTGCGCTCCCGCGTTTGTCGACAATTTTGTTTTTCGAACATTTATTGTATAACAGAAAGATACATTGGTACATATCATTTACAATAATAATCATTAGATTATTTACAATGGTGTCAATAAAGAATGAACAAGATAAACAATAGGAAAAAAACTAAACAAAAAAACAACAGACATCAAAAAATTAAAGAGATATCAATAGGTCGTCTGATCTGAGAATATATATATATATATATATAATAGAGAAGAAATTGAGAGTAAAGAGGGCAAAATAATATGATAATGGCAATTTAGAGATTTAATAGATTATACAAATTAAAAGTTGTGCAAATTAAATACGTTTTAAGTGCTTTCTTGTTAAGTGAATCTGCAATGGTAGATAAGTCATTTTTAATCTCCTGTATAAATACTATAAATACTGGCTTGCAATTTGAAAATGTACATTTATGAATGTAGAATCTGCATAAAAACAGAAAAGGGTGTGTTATAAAGCAGATGTTAAAGTTTGTATAAAAAAAACTAAAATAATTACTTTTGGAGTAACAGAAAAATTCTGTGAAGTAATATTTGAGATAAATAAATTAACATCCTGCCAAAACTGGAACACATGGTTGCACAACCAAAATAGGAGAGGAAGTTTCAGTGCTATTCTGACAAAAGGAGCATTTTGTATCAAAGTCTGATCCAAATCTTTTCTTTAAGAAGTTTTTGACAGGGTAAATGTTATGTAATAATTTAAAAGATATTTCCTTTATTAGTAAGAAAAAACTTTTGCTGTATGGACCATGTATTTCCCAGTTTAAATGATCAAAAAGACTCCAATGTGAGATAGCAGGAGAAGTAGAGACAGTATTTTCGATGAACAGAGCTCTTATTTTATAGTTTTTATTTTTCTTTGTAGCAAAGCAAATTTCCCCACTAGGCGTATTAACTGGTTCTGGAATGGTAACGGTTCCTAGTGATTAGGCATGGGACCGTAACAGTTTTCAAGGTATACCACGGTTTGGAAAAGTCAAGGTTTTAAAACCGTAAATTTTCTGCAATAACATTACTAAGGTATGTGTACGATTTTTTTATTTACGTTTTTTTTTTTAAGGACAACAGTACTTTCAGCAGAAACAATATCTAAAGATACAGATTTAAATTGTTAAAAACATCAGTTTATGAAACAAAAGACAGTGGAAATCAATAATTCATTTAGCTTGAAATGTTTACTCTTCCAAAATATTTTAAAGGGCACCTAGGTTACCCCTTTTTCCAGATTTAATATAAGTCTTTTGTGTCCCCAGAATGTGTCTGTAAAGTTTCATCTCAAAACACCCATCAGATTATTTATTATAGCTTTCACTAGATGGTGTTTTATAGCTCTCAATAGATTTTTGCTGTTTTTGTGTACTGCACCTTTAAGGCTAGTCCTCTCCGCCCATCGTTTCCACGTGCCTGCCGCGCGTGCCTCAGTCTCCGCCCTCGGCTGCCTCAGACAACAGACAGACATGAAGGATCGTTTGTGACAGATCTCACGTATCTCACGTAACGTTTGTGACAAAAACTACAGTAAAAGCTTTATCAATGATTATTTGGTGCATTTGTTGTGTGGAGCTGCAGGATGAGTCACACACGATGTCATTACAAAGTTCACGCACACACAGACACACGCACATACATACAGTGCGCGGGTTTTAGCTTTGCACTCTCTTTGCACGCAAATGTGACAGGATACAGGTTAATATCCACTGCTGTATGGATATCTGTTATGTTAATGTACAAAATAAACCTGATTTAACGTCCACAAACCAGGATTGAAGCGTCTTTTATTATTGTTCTGACACGCGGCTGTGTTGATGAAGTAAATCGCTGTAATTCATTACAAACATGCACTGTTTTAAAACTTTGTCAAACTCACTCTTGATCACATTTGATGATGATTGAGGATCCTAAACTGAATTTGCGCACGTCCTGTCTGGATATGAAAACTTACTACGGAGACATGTTAATAGCTGTCAATCAATATTGGTGGGCGGGGGGACCGCACTTCTACGTCAAGTTGCGGTCGGTCTCAAAACGGCTCCAATTGGTCCACCGTTTTTGTTGTTAAATTGAAAAAAAAAAAGGACACGGAGTTTGTTTAGATCACCCCAATATGACGGTCTATACACTATACCTACACATATGTCTGTCCAAACAGCTTGAAAAGTAGATTTTTCACCATAGGTGCCCTTTAAATGTTTCTCAAAATAATATATTGTGTGTTCAAAAAGGAAAATGTTTTTTCTATTTAACCCAGACATTTAAAAAGAATATATTTTAGAGCAGTAATCACAATACCGTGATATTTTAATCTAAGGTTATCATACCGTCAGAATGTTATACCGGCCCATGCCTACTAGTGATACTGTATTGTTTTTAAAAAGCATGTATAAACCAGAAGGATAGCACCTATAGTTATTGCAAACTCTAACTGGAGTTACCAATTAGACTCTAACTTTAGGAATTACCGGAATTTTGTATTTTATGAGAAATTCTGTGCATCTCAGCAGTAGACCCTCCTCAGTAAAGAGCTGGCTAACATGTACTATTCCATTATTGAACCACTGATTATAAAATAAAGACTTATTTTTAAATAAAACATTTCTATTATTGCATATATAGCACCGGTGAGGAGAAAAAATGTTTGTAGATAAGAGTCCATGCCAAAAGAACCTGCATGTGGAAATTTGAGTTTGATAGAAAGTTTTTATATATCATAGTTACACACTGAAATAAAGCTTACGCGTTTGTCCACACACACACATAAGCGACCGCAACTCGCCGTGACGTAGATTCCAGAGCTCTATAGATGACGTCAGAATTCGATAGAATAGTTTGTTTTGGTTGTGAAAGGTCAGTGGAGGTAAATAGGCTATATAAACAACTGTACATTTTATAAACCCTACTCAAACCAGAGACATTTTAGTTACTGCCGTGAACAGGACTTCTAGTGACTTTAAACAGGTAAACGGCTTAAAAAGTCTTTAAAAGTAAAAAGACTTTAAAAGTAAAAGTGCTTAATTTACCATTGCAGGTCCCACGAGAGTCAAGATGTCGCCTTTGTGATACGATACTTCACCATCTTTGGGTTTGCAGTGGTCCTTTTTAGCGACGCACTGCGTTCCTGCCGTCCAGTTTTTCTAGAGTAACCAGCGACAGCTGTGAATTGTGGGGACATTTGGATGTAATTGGCGAACATTTAGCTGGAGTCTCACTTACCATGGCCATGTGTTTATAGAGCAGCGACCATCAGCAGCACCTACAACCTGTTTCAGAAGACTGAGGTAAAAATTGAGTAATTTGAGCGCGATGACAAGATTTAAAGGGATAGTTCACTCAAAAATTAAAATCGTGTCATTTACTCTGCATTTACTTGTTTCAAACCTTAGTGCTTTTTTTTATTGTAGGCATAAAAGGTGATGTTTTGATGTCAACCCTGCAACCATTGACCATCATAGTATTTGTTTTTCATACTATGGAAGTCAATGGTTACAGGTTTCTTCAAAATTATATTTTGTGTTTAGCCAGGGTGCGAATGGGCTATATGCACACGGACTTTTAATTTCCCAAGGGTTTTTCCATTACAAAATTGTCACGTTTATGATCTGATTTCTTAAAAAAAATATGATATTATAATACGATATGAAGTGGGTCTCAGATCGGACAAGAATCACTGCATTAAATTCTATTCCCCCCTGCCATGTCTTTAAAATATGTCAGTTTATTTTACCCCAGTATTTTCAATACCCACCCAAATGACATGACGTCAAAACAAAATGTATGGGGTTCCTTTGAATCCAAGAAATAATTCACTATTATCTGTATTTTAAACAGTAATGTTAATAATTAAAATTATAAATATCCATTTGACCACCCCTATAACGGTTCATACCATGAATGCATAATCACGCCAATCAGTCTATATCAGAAAAAGTCATTCAACAGTCTGAAACTGGCAGATTTAGAGCACCGTAAGAGTTCACAAGACTGATTTCTCAAAATAGGTGTTTTGTTTCTACATAAAGCCTAAAAGTAAAGTCAAATTAGATTCATAGTTAGTAGCCAGACCTAAAGTAAGCCGAACATAGCTAATCAGGTCGGAATACACTAAATGGACCTATTCCACAAAATAATACATACATTTGATTCACTGAAGCATGTATTAAACTAACATATAATTCAAACAGTTCAACAGAAAAAAAATTCATAAAGTAACCACTTGAGGGTTGGTAAATAGATAGTTGACTGAAAAGGGAAAATTGACTCACTCTTTAGGTAAAATATAAAATGCTACACAGAGCATTGCATAGAGCTTTTTTCCCCTATTTGAATTAAATAAGGTTGTCTTTATATGTTTTATTGGCCAATCAGCTATGAGGTGAACACATTACATTTAGATTTTTCAACCAAAAAGCATATAAAAATAAGGCAAAATGATCAAGATACTTAACAGCTTAAATGATATGGAAAACTACAATCCCATGAAGCATTGTAAACGACACGATTACAATAAAAACAACGAGAAACTATTCATTTTTATCCAAAGAAACTGATGTTTCTAGCATCTTCCAAAATAATTAAAAATCAAAAGGAGCGGGGCGGAGTTAAGCCGCGGTCACACTGCACTTTTCACCTCATAAGACTTCCAATTATACGCACCCGAATGCGACAGGCCGGAAACGCAAACTCATGTGACAAGTTTCGTGCGACAAGACCAATCGAAGATCAAAACATGACCTCTCTGGACAGAAATGTAAAATATGAACCATTCGCTCACTTTTAAAAATGTCTAATCTTTTTGTTTAATGATTATTACTTACATTTATACAGCACTTTTCTGGACATTCAAAGCACTTTACACACTGGGGGGAATCTCCTCATCCACCACCAGTGTGCTGCATCCACTTGGATGATGCAACAGCAGCTATATTGCGCCAGACCGCACATCACGCACGCACGCACGCACGCACGCACGCACGCACGCACACACGCACACACGCACACACGCACACACACACACGAGTTGATTGGTGGAGAGGAGACAGTGTGATAAAGCCAGTTATGATATGGGGATGGTTAGGAGGCCAGTAGACAAATTTGGCCAGGGTTAAACCCCTACTCTTTTTCGAAGGAAGAGTCAGGACCTCAGTTTAAAATCTCATTCGAAAGACGTCCGTTTAATCCCGCCCCTTTTCACAGCGATGTACAAGATTTTTGCATGCTCAAACTCTAGTGTGACCACAGCATTATACTTTTCTCACTGATTCTGATTGGTGAACATTTCTGTAAAGCATCATGGGTAATGTAGTTTTTTAACTACTAATTCTGCTGTTGAATATCAGTTTAAAAGTAAATAATTTGGACAAAATTAGTATATAGTATATAATCAATTAACATTCTCAGAGCCCTAAACAGGCTTGGTTTTAAAGGTTTTAGCAGTCCGATGTAAATTTATTAAATATATGTAGAATGTATAAATACCTTTTAAAAACATTAAACATATGGTCCTAAAACATGTACAGAACTCGCAGTGCATGCCTTAAAAAGATTAATAAAAATGGGGAAACACTGCTTAACACCTCAATGCGCATGAATCTAAAGAAATAAAAATCACCATGTCCAAAATGAAACCAGCTAAAGGTAATCAAAGTGACCCAAAAATGATTTTAAAAAGCCCTAAATACACACATTAATTAAAAAAAGTGCATGACACCTTGTTAAAAAAAAGCTAATGTGATTAAAATACTAAAGACAATCCTGTATGAAAGGGCTTACATTTAGAAAACAAAAATTGCATTACATCAATTACATTTTTAATCACACTTATATATATTATAAATACCCCTCAAGAGACAAAATGCTGAAATTTTTTACAATAAACGATTTCATTCGGAGAAAGATTAATTCATGCGCATGTATAGATTTTAGCGTTGCTTAAAATAGACGTCCTTAAATGCAACATTACCCATGTTAAACAATATTAAACCACCAGCTTTCTAAACCCAATAACAATATGCATAGAATTTAACAGTAAAAAGTTAAATCAACTAAAATAATACACATTTAATTGTCATTTGACTTACCAGCAAGACTCAAGTGTGACTGTCAGATGAATATGTTTCTGCAGTCACTCCATGTGAGAGATTACACACTGATCAGAGGTTTATTACACACACACTTCCTCCTGATAGTCAAGCCGCAGCTCTGACGTCTTTTTTCCACCCCATTTATGACCATGCGCGCTGGTAAAAATACACTTGATGCAAGCAAAAAGACACAGCGGACCCGTGTTTCTGTTTATTTCGTTATGCAGCACTACACAGATATTCCAAATGAAGGATCACGCTAGAATTATTCACAGTCCTACAAAAAAAAATGACAACAAACACTCAGCAGGAACATCTAAAAATGGCGGGAAACCGTCGCATTGTACGTAAAAACGGGTGTGCGGAAACGCAAATCCAAGCAATATGAAGAATCAAGTCAACAAACTAACAGCAATCTTTCTGCGCATCTCACATTAAGATTTATATAAAAATGTAAGAATAGAGAGAGGTATTACATTATATTATATTGCAATATGAAGAACCGCACTTCTTCGCCTCTTCGTTCACATTTCAAGTACTTTAAATCTTTACCGCAGGCACGTGTGAAGAACCACAGACTTATTTTTTTATATATTTTTTTTAACATTGCATCGTTCGCCAAAGAACGACTTCTCGATACCCTGTCGAAACGCCAGCTTCTTGCCGTGAAATGAGCGATTATTCAGTATGCAATTCAAAATAATGATAGCGATGTCTTTATAGATGTCTTTATTTTGCGCTAAACGTGTAGAAATCCAGTGTCGGGGGTTAATAGACGACCACACAAAGCTGAATCGTGACTTTTAACAGCTTATTATTAGTGAATACTAGGAACTACGCATTTTTAAAACCATTTTAAGATACACAGTATAGAGAAACTAATTTATTTGCATGAAATCATTACAGAATTCATTATAATATTATCACATAAAACTGTTTTTTTTATTATTATTTATTCGGGATTCAAGAGTCTGAGACGTTGACTTTTATTTATAGATGTGTTATCGTGTCTGTTTTACATATTTAATATCACCTTCACTTTGTTTTAAATGTGCAGAATCTGAAATATAGTTCTATAATATGCATTTCACATTTATTTAAATCATAAACGTATGTTTTTAACTAAAAAAATAATCTCTGCTCTCAGACTTTTGGGCCCCACCTTATATATTTTTGAAATGAAATGCTCATGTAAACATAATAGAGACTGGCCTGTGTCAGGATGATTAAAGCTTTTAATTAAGTGCCTTTATTACGTAAAAGTGCCTAATAGAACTAATGTGACTTTCAATAACGGTTTATATTATAGTAGCGTGACGTTCAATCGTCGTCGCTAAAAACTAAATCCAATTTTGAGAGCGGATTTTCAGCTCAGATGCAATAAAAAGGTATTACATCATAAAAGGGAAACGACAAAGTTATTTCCGTCACTTGTCATGTAAAAAAAAAAAACAGAACCATTGGGTGTTGCTTTTTTTCTTTCCTCTTTTGAGGGATATTTATACATTTTAAAAGGTTGCAAAGATTACGCAGACGTCTCAGGGGTCGTTGGAATCATCTTTTTTGTCTTTTTTTCCGTCTGCTTCTCCTTCACCGACGTCGCTGCCGTCACGTCGTCTTTTGCGGTTTCTAGCGGCAGCTTTGAACACCGGCAATGAGCCCATGCCCAGGACTTTATGGATCTGACGGAAAGCCAGCAGTCGTAATGCATGCTGGAAACCGAAGATACGTCACTTTCAAAACAGCACACTTAAAATAGTTGAAAATATTGGCTAGTCACATTAGTTTCATACCTGCGCGCTAGCGGTTACATCTTCTCGAGCCTGTTTCGACATGCTTCCCAGAGCATCTGTCTGACCTTTCTCACATGGGTCGAGAAGACCAGGACCATCTGAGGGACAAACCAAAACATAAATCAATATCAATATATTGAGCGATAATTTATTATAATGCACAATATATCAGTTTTGATACTGATAACATTAAAAACTAGCATTTCTCAGTCTATTTTAATAAATAAGGCCAATAAATACTAATGGCCATATCGGTTTTAGTACCAATAACATTGAAATCAACATGTATCGGCCAATAGTAATAAATATGGCCATTAAATGCTATAACATAATTATTGGCCATATCGGTTT
>CAIGQZ010032594.1:5464851-5479967 GCA_903798205.1 Danio tinwini
CTAATAAATATGTCCATAAATGCTACTAATATATTGGTGGCCATGTCAGTTTTGATACCAATACCATTTAAACAGGAGAATTTATGTCAATACTAATAAATATGGCCATAAATGCTAACAATATAATGGTCACCGTATCGGTTTTGATACCAATACCATTTAAACAAGAGCATTTATCTGTCATTGCTAATAAATATAGCCATAAATGCTAATAATATATCGGTGGCTATATCGGTTTCGATTTCAATAACGCAAAAAATAAGCATTTATTGTACAATACTAATAAATATGCTATTAAATGCGAACAATATATTTGTGGCCATATCGGTTTCGATACCATTTAGACAAGCATTTATTTGCCAATACTAATATAATATAATTAACTGGTGTCATGCACATAATGCACTTTTGTACATAGCTGAAGTGCTAAAAATAAAAGTTAATGCTAGATATAAAATGTTGGCAGTGTTGCAGAAAAAGAAAAGAAAGAAAGAGGACTTGAGATTAGCCATTTGTTAACAATTTTGGAAAAAGATGAACGTTTCCTGGCTTATATATATCGGTTATCGTTTTTTTATTTTTATTTCCATATCGTGGTGCATCCCTAAAAACATTTAGCAAAAAAAACAAAAAAAAAACATTTGTAATTGTCATTTTTAACCATTAGTATTGAAGAGTAAAAGATGGACCATAAAAATTTAACTTTGTTTAAAATAAGATGTGAAAAACCTTCAAATTAACAACATTATATTTGTTCTGTAAACAAATCGAAAGACCCATCATTTATTGGCAAGCATGTGCACCATTACACCCGTGTTTTATACATAATATTAAAATACTCTTGGTTATATCATCAAAATCTTTACCTGGCAGAAGAATCCCAGTGGCGATGCATTCGAGCACCCTCCGCAAAGCTTCTCCAGGACTGAGTGGTCCAGATGCACTGCTTATGGCCTTCTCCACAATCAGCTCCATGGCCTTTATAAAGAAAAACACAACTTGTTAGTTATTATGACCATTACCAACTTAAGTTCATAGTTAGCAAACACAGCTAACTGACCCAGTCGGGCATCTTTCCCCATGTTGGTATGCGCTGACAGAGATCCCGCAGAACCCGAATAATGATGACGCAAGACTGAAGACCATTAGCCCGAGCCTGTGGATGAAACACACAACATAAACACAGGTAGCCATAGATATATACACTAGATATCACATAGGAACCCTGAGCATGCGTCAATAGCGCCGCCACATTGGTGCAGTGCTCCTAATACAAACGTCATTCAACCGCACTAGTCACGACAGTGTGCCAATGTGAAGATGCTGGACTTTAGCGCTGTGTACAGGTGTAGTAACGAGCAAACAAAGAAAACAAAGCACACAGTCATCACATTTCATAGGCAAGATAGTTTTATGTTTTTGTATGTAATGAACTTTTGTGCTTAACAAGTCACGTTATTGATAAGAGTCTCTTACTGCAGTGACCATAAGGCAAAGTAGCACCAACTCACACTAAACTCTAAGCTTATGCTAGTTTTGTTGAAGAAAAATAAGCAAACAATGTTATAAAATATGACAAAAAGACGCGGCGCTGCCAGTAACTTGTATTATTGTCAGCTAAGTGAACGAGTCGGAGATTCATTCACAAACAAATCGCTCCCTCCGTCAGAATGAGAAGTGAAAGCAAGAGAGGGGGGGTGTTTCAGGACACGGATTAGATCAAATGAAACAGGGAAGGAGGGTAATGTATTTCCATGCACACAAACACTCTTTGTCAGGAATGCTCGTGCGGTCACATCCATCAATGTAGAAAAGTGATGCAAAATATAATATTTCATAGTTAAAAAAAATATTTGCATACGGACCACCGGGGAAAACTAACGATCATAGATATATGTGTATTTCTCTGGCTTTGGATGGCCACAGTCCTCCACTGTACCTTGGTCCTGCATTAATTTCAAAGGAGCGCTACCCTGTACTAAAATGGCGGCTCTATTGACGCATTCCATCTAATAGACAACAGTAGGGTAGGCAACATCTAATGTATATATCTATGACGGGTAGCAATGTACATGCTAATTGAAAATTGCTAATGTTAAACACAGCCAAGACCAAAAGCATACTTTATGCAAGTAGGTAAACACTCAGCCACTGTATTGCAAGTGTCAAGCCGCTACATTACAACTTATTACTCCTATAGTAAGCTAGTTACTATGCTAGTTACTTGTCAGCTACTAAGAAAATTTGCCACAGAAGCTACTAAGAAAATTAGCCACTAGGAATATGTTAGTAATTACATTCTGACATTTATAATACAAATAAATTAGTATTGTCGACAGAAGTAGGTATAGTATGTTGAGATTCTAAAACAAAATTCAGCAAGCCTTGACCCATGTGTAGTTTTGACAATAGCTAATTTGCAAGCAAAAAATAGTGCCTACAGTACGTTTCGAGTCTGACACGAAATTCAGCAAGCCTTGACCCATGTGTAGCTTTGACAATAGCTAATTTGCAAGCAAAAACCACCTAAAAATGCTTTAACAAAATTAATGTGTAGAATATTATAGTTTATATATTTTACATTTCCTTAATACACAACAATCATGGCTAAAATAGCACTTTATCTAATACAAAAGTAAATTCTAATTAAAAAAATGCTAAATTAGACAGCCATTTAGACAAAAAACATTGCATACATGTACGTAAACTATTTTTGCTGAACATGTGTAACAAATTAATCAGTTAGTAAGCTAGCTAACACACTAGCTAGCTGACAACCATTTTAACTTGGTTCTAAATAGATTGTAGAAGAATTTTCATGCTAAAGGCCGATTTATATTTCTGCATTGAGCAATTGTCGAGCATTTATACTTCCGCACACTGTTTGTGTTGCTCTGCAATAACACTTCTGAAACACTAGCTGGCAGTAGGTATTTATGTTCCTCTGTGTTGAGTTTCTGCACAAGTGTTTCCTTTTTTTTTTTTTAAACACTACTAGTAGCTCAAACTCGCTCATTCAGAGTCAGGAACCGGCGAATGTGCAACAACTTCATAAGGTGCACACAAAACAAATGTCTCTATCTGGAGCTTCTTAATGGGACTCGACACTTGTAAACACTCACTCAATCAGGCTTACGGCTCTCAGCACTGCTCATGCTCGTCACAGCTACCAAACTGACCAATCACAGAGCTTGCGCTACGCGTCGCTGCGATGTGTATTTACATTGGTGCACGTCAGCGTCGGACCATAGGCATGCGCTTGACGCATAATTATAAATCAGCCTTAACGTCACTAATAACAACCCCTACTGGCAATAACTGAAACTACTGACATGTTGCTAATGAAAATCAAATCGCAGTTGACAGTAGAGACAGACATTTGCATACAGAAGGTTTCAGGTTTATGCTAAAGTTAGCATGCTTGTAACCAACCGTAGTTGTAATTTAATGTTAGAATGTAACCGTTATTCTAGGCAAACAATAACTAGATTAAATTGTAACTACCTTGTATCGTAAAAAAATTAGCATGTTTCTAACACAAATTGACAAGTTGATAGCAATATTCTAGTATGAATTAGCATGCTTCTACCGCAAATAGCATATTGTTAGCATCATTCTAGTATGAATTAGCATGTAACTAGCATTATTCTAGCATGAATTAACATGTTGTTAGCATGATACCAACATGAATTAACATGCAAGCATGTTTCTAGCATGAATTAACATGTAATTAACACGATTCTAGCATGAATTAGCATGTAACTAGCATAATTCTAGCATGAATTAGCATGTTTCTAACATTGATTAGCATGTTAGCATGATTCCAACGTGAATTAGCATGCTGTTAGCACGATTCTAGCATGAATTAGCATGTAACTAGCATAATTCTAGCATGAATTAGCATGTTTCTAACATTGATTAGCATGTTAACATGATTCCAACGTGAATTAGCATGCTGTTAGCATGTTTCTAGCATGAATTAGCATGTGCTTAGCATGAATTAGCATGTGCTAGCATGTTGTAAAGATACACTTTAAAATTAGTCTCAGAAGCAGCAGCAGCCACCATAATTTAACATGTATGACACATACTAAATTATTGTATATTTACCTGAAACCACTTAGCATGTCGCAGAGCCGCTAAATACTCAAGGCACTTGATCCTGTTCAGAAGATCCGGAGGGTCTTTCTCTGACACTACAACAACACACGTGGGAAATACCATCATTATTATGCAATGCTTTAATACACACAAAGAAAAACGGTACATTTTGCAGATATAAAGTTTTTGTGGAGTAAATGAGACAGTTTTTTTAAGGGATTTGCGGCACTAGATTGTGTTCATTACAACACACGTCAAAACAAAGTGACAACACCGAAATGTCACAAGAAGAGGGGCTTTCCGACACGTCCAGGTTCCTAAAAAAACTGTTGCAACGTTATGCAAAAGATGCAGATGGAAAATATTATACTGCTTGGGTCTGTTGATACAGCCGAGGGGGCGAGCGATTAACAAACCCAAACAGGAAAACCGTTTTGGTTTTTTTAGGTTGTTTGAAAGAAACAGGATTGAGTATATATCATTATAGGTCAAATAAAAACACAATGATCTCAGGTTACAAGCCCAAATTTCAGAGGTTGTCTGAGGTCACTCTTAATGACAAATAAAAAAATAAAATAAAAACTTCAGGATGAGAGGATTAAAAATGGTGGACAATAAACCTCATGTTTCAACCAGCAGGTTTAAATTGAAGTTTCTAAACTGTAATTTAGAACCATACAAAAAAAAATACTACAGAGCATAAGTGGCAATTAGAGTCGATTATTAATGGGAATGACGAACGCATTTTAAAAGTGGATGTGTGTATAATGAAACCGCATGTTTTCTAGGAAAAGATCATCTTTACTATAAAATTCTCAATTAAGTATAAGACTTAAGGCTGGTTTATACTTCTGTATCAAGCGCACGCGTATGCTACGGCGCAACTTACGCCTCGTCGTGGCCGTCGGCGACGTTGACGCGCACCTCTCAAAATAAGTAACAAAACACCAACGAAGAAACTCGACACAGAGGAACATAAACACCTACTGCCAGCTAGCGTTTCGGAAGTGTATTGCAGAGAAAACAGAAAAAGCGTGCATAAGTATAAATGCAGCGCTACGCATGAGGCTTGCGCCGTGAATCACGCCGATCACATGACGCAGAAGTATAAACCAAGCTTTGGGGTGCTTTCACAACTGTAGATCGACTGTTGTGTTCTGAAACAAAAATTTTAATTGTTACAATGTTGCACGTTGTTCTTGGTGCGGTTCACTTTCACACAACAAAGTTTCTAAACGGACCAAAATAGCTAAAACAAATCACGTGCGAGTAAACTCTCGTCAGTTTCAGGCTTTATTTTCAGAGTCCTGCTCAGCTGTCATGCATCCTTATTTTAATTTATGACGATGAGCAATAAGACATAAGTGAAAAGCTGCGCTTTCATTTTGAATGGTGACACCCACACACATCATCACCAAATATAAATCACAGGTAAGACTTTCTCATACATAGCAGTTGGCTAGAATTATGCATTATAGGCTTTACATATAGAAATAACAGATAAACTAAGACTGCAGTTCAGTTTTCTTAACGGATAAACAGCTCTCGTTAATATTTTAGCATGCTTTCACTTCCTTATTTGACATGAAACGCACATTTACCAGTAGGAATGACATCTCACCCTACTCATAATTCTCATTCATATAGCCATATATATGCCTATTACATATCCATAATACACTGTGATATAGCCTGGTTTGTTAGTTCAATGAAACACTGCTTTTAGAGCTGTAATCGGGCCATAAAAGTTAGGCCCGACAGGTTTCGGCCAGAGCCCGACAAGTATATTTTGATTGACAGCTTTTTAAAATCCCGAACCCGTTTACAGCCCCACATTATTCAAATGTGCACATGCACACAGCTCGTGTCTTTTTTCAAGAATGAGTCGTTTATTCGCGTTTTAAAATAATTTGTTCAGTCCTCTCAGCACTCTAAATAGGCCTAGGTATGTACACTTAGCCAATAAATTGGCTTTCTTAAATTATCTTTCTTAAATTATATTAAAATAAATTCTAAATTATGACGGGTATTTGGCAATAACAAAAGATAAAGGCTCTGTGGGATTTGTTTCACCACTTCTCTTGACAATCCGGCCTTAAGGCGACGGTGAAGCTGAATAATAAAAGAATAATGCCAGCATTAGACTATATACTCTGTCTACATTATGCATTTATGATTAAATTAATATTTTGTTATTATTTGAAAATCCTTTACTCACCAAGATTAGGCTTTGTAAATGTGTTTTTGTGGAGGATCATTTTTTGAATCCACTGTATGGCTTTAGCGCGGTCCTGCGCTCACTGATGGTTCGTCCAGCAGCACTGAACACTTTTACTGCTGCTGCTACTGGCCGAGATGCAGTACTGATCTGGCTTATTTTGCAAGTTTAGGGTAGGATTGTTTGTTCATCTTTCACCAGCCAAGAACATCCATTTCATTTTCTATGGCAGCGGTTTTAATATAGCGAGTGACCTTGTCTTTTTTTATTCCGCAAAATTCACTGTTTTTGACTTCATCATTTGTTTCACAATTGCAAGATTACTTTCTCGCGCTAATCGAAATGCATCACATAACCGTTCATTTACCATGCAAGCCCGAGCCCGGCCCAGTCTCAAATGGTAGAAATTAAGGTCAAACCTGTAGAGTGCCGTAGGGTTTGGGCAAAGATCTTCAGCTCTTATTGCTTTCTCACTACAACCGATCCTCTCCAGAATTTGTTTCAATCGAGCCGAGATCACCTCATTCAGGCGATCTCAGACGGATTGGATCAGAGCGCGATTGCTGAATTCACATATGCCAAATGAACCGTGCTAACTGGGGAAACATGGCAGGTTCTGAAAAAAAGTCTAGGTGTGAAAGCACCCTTAATAAAATAAGACAATAACAATGAGCAAATTGTTGATAATAATGCTTGACGAAAAATAGCCACATCAAATGTGTTAATGATCACTTTAGCACGTACACCACACAACTGCTCATTAATGCAAATATCTAATCAGCTAATTACATGGCAGCAACTTATTTTTAATTCAAAGTGGCCAGTAAGTGTGATAGGGGCAACTTCAATTTTCCATATGCATGCATCATTTCAATGCGATAATCACTCCCAAAACTTGCCACCAAAAGAAACAACAACAATAAACAAACCTCTCTCTCATCCTGAAGTGTATCTTACAACACAACTTGTACAATATTGCGCCACAGTGGTAAAGAAAGGTCAGAGATCCTGTTTTTGAGTCCTTAAAACTCTTTTATAAAGCAAAAGCAAGAAAAATCTGACAAAAATAATGTACTTAACCAACAACAACAAAAAAAAAAAAGTAAACAAAAAGAAAGTGAAAGCATGAGGGGGGATAGAAATGAACAGGACGGCCCAATTCACTGATGCAAAAAAAAATACTCTCAGTATGGAAATATCCTTGATTTATTTATTTTAAATAGTTTTTCTTTAACCCAAGGGAACACATATAGTGCTGCTGAGGGAAAGCACGGGTTCTCTAACCTTTCTCCATGTTCGGGACGGGGTCTTCGCGCATCACTGGCGAGGTAAGAGAGATGGTGACCTGCATTTTTGGTTCCTTGCTTGAAAAAATGACGATGTTGGCTTCCTCAGGGTGTACCTGCACCTCATACTGATCTTCAGAAAAGGTCTGCCGGTTAAAAGGACACTTGGCATTACTACAGAGGAGACAGCGGGGTCAGCATTGGGGATTTGAGTATATGGGGGTCTGCATTTTGTCCCTTATATTCCCATATTATGATATATTGGCACACTCGAAGCCTTTGATAATGCATGGGTAACTGGTGTAAAATATATACGTTAGATAAGTAGACGCCCCAGTCTCTCTCTGTAGGTGTCGTAACCAGGCAGTGGAACTAAAGATCAGTTAAAGATACATGGAGCACAATGAAATGCTCTTTTATTTGACATTATTCTGAATTACATGTGGGGGCATCACACAATAAAATACAAATAAAAGACCAAAATTGTGTCTCTGGGTCATATTTCATAGCAAAAAAAAAAAAAAAAAAAAATCAAGGAAGTATGACACAATATTAAATTGTGGATCATTTAAATCGAGCAGATTTGTAATTTTACCACATATTACCATAAATTCTAATTGGTCATTACCGCAATGCACAAACATCTGTAGATCACTACTGCAATGAACAACTAAAATAGTTTTTAAAAATGCTGTAAAGGCTGATCATTAAGATTTGTTGTGATTTACCATTTTATTGACATTAAACAATAATTAATCATTACCGCGATACACAACAATCTCAATTTTATGCATGTTAACTTCTTTTGCTGCATTGTAGTAGTGATATTTTAGGAAATATTACTGTAATTAATAACTAAACTTTTTTTAATGCTGTAAAGGATGGTCAATAAGATTTGTTGCGATTTACCATTATTTTTAAGGCATTTAACAATAATTAATCATTACAGCAATGCACAAAAATCTCAACATTTCTGTATGGAACTTCTTTTGCTGCATTGTACTAGTGGCATATAAGTAATAGGTTTTGTTTAATTGTCAAAAAATATTTTCTGTGTCGTAGAAATAGTATTTTTTTATGCAATGTACATTCACCGACCACTTTATTATGTACATTAGCTCCAATATCTCTAACGCAAATTTCTTATCAGCCAATCACATGGCGGCAACTCAATGCATTTAGTCTTTTAGGCATGGTCAAGATGATCAGCTGCAGTTTAAACCAAGCATCAGAATGGGGAAGAAAGGTGATTTAAGTCAGTGGTCCTCAACCACTGGGCTGCGGACCGGTACCAGTCCGTGGATCAATTGGTACCGGGCCGCACAAGAAATCATTAGTTATTTCCATTTTATTTATTATATTTTATTTTGAAAAATGACTGTATTCTCTCACCTCTTGGTCACTTGAGAGCCCAAATTTAACCCACAAGCAGTAAAATGAGTAAGAAACAGACGTCTCTGGAAAGTTTCTTTGCTAAGGGGAAAAGGCCTTGTGAAGGACCAGTGAACTGCTTAGGAATGGATCTGCAACCCATTTGTAAACAAATCAGGTGAATCCACCATGTCTCTGCAGATCAACTGCTGGAGATCAAAAATTTCGGCATTTGCGTATCACGTCTTTTCTAGAGTTCATGCAAGTTTGTTATTTCCAATAGAGGTGCGCGGCCTGCGAGCGCAAGCAGAGTGATGCGCTCAAGCCTTCCAGACGCACGCAGTTGAATGAAAGCCACAAGCGCACCACGAGTCGCGTGACAAGAACTGACCGATCAGCTTCAACTTGTAGGGAACATATACATTCAGTAGACTAATCATCTCAGACAAACACTGCAGGCCTTTGTAATTTTTCTCTATGGAAAAAAACTTATATAAGAGGTGTAAGAGTGACAGCAATGTTGATGGTTGCCTAGCAACCTACAAATCACCGCCTCCTCCCCCATCCCCGGTAACAAAATGTTAACCGGTCCGCGATGATAAAAAGGTTAAGGACCACTGATTTAAGTGACTTTGAACGTGGCATGTTAGCTAGTGCCAGACGAGCTGGTCTGAGTATTTCAGAAACTGCTGACCTACTGGGATTTTCACGCACAACCATCCTTAGGGTTTACAGAGAATAGTCTGAAAAGGAGCAAATATCCAGTGAGCATAAGTTGTACCTAATAAAGTGGCCAGTGACAGTCATGTACACATGAAATGACATTTTAGAAAAAAAATTTATATAAATGTTGTTCTGTGCATCATGGTAATGAGGCTCTCATGCTGCAATATAGTAATTACACTTTGGAAAATGTTTCATTTTCATAGAAAAGATTTTCTGCATTTGGCAGTAATGAGCTATTTTGCTGCAACTATAATGAGTCTTTTTGCTACATAACATTAATGACATTTCCGAAATACAATTCCCTGGTTTTGTGCAACAAAAAATACTATTATTATTTAGTATTTTCTTACAGTTTTGGTGTGAAATATGACCTTGACGTTTCTGTTGTGAGACTCACTCATAGCACAGCTAAACTTTGTGTTTAAAATTAACCACACACACTCAGCTACATGATGCTTTTCATAAACTTATGACACCTGTGCTCATGTGATTTCCCATGTAGACGATTTCCATTTAACAGCCAGGATAAAAAAGAAACAAGGTGATAAAACCACAAGTGCAAACATAGCAGTGTAAACAGCACTAGCAGTTAAAACATACGCATTTATATCTACATGCATCTTAACGCCAGGCTAAAAATAGTGGCAAACTTACAGCTAGCTGTTTGGGCAGTTGCTCCGCTACAGTCCTCAGAAGAGAAACGGTGGGTTTGTTAGCCGCTAGCAGGATTAGCTGAACATTACGGTCTCCGCGCAGGAGCAGACCTTTAGCCAGGATTCCCACCCGCATCACTCCTTTAAGAGTACGAGATTGAGACTCCGACCTGTAAAAGAGGAAACAGACCAATCTAAACTTCCTTCCATGATTGCATAGTATGAACTAGTTGTCAAAAGCATCACTATTTTGATGTATATCAATACATTCTCTTCAGAGGAGATTTTTAAAGCTGCTTTATGGTGTTTAGCCTAACGCAAGTCCCATTTAACCTGGTATAACGATGAGCTTTGGTTGATGTGATAGTAAGCAGGCAATGGAGACATATTTGCTTTTAGACCAGGAGCTACAATACATTCGATTGGTCCATGTTTGATTGTATGTAACGTATTAGGGTATAGACTTTCTCTGAATATGTCAGTCAACATTTTTACAATTAAAAGTGCTAAATCAATTAAACAAGATTCATGAGTACTTTATGCATTGATCAATATTTCATACTAAAGAAATTAAGGAAGAAAAATAAAACATTGCATTGTGGATTTTCTTAAGGGGTCTAATAATATTGACATTGATCGTTGCTCTTTTCATCCTGCAAAACCAAACGAAACTACTTTCTCCAGAAATGTAATATAATAGCAAAATACTACTATTATAATAATAGCAAAATTCTGTGAAAATATTAATCACAATTACAAAATGTCCTTACTCTGTTAAACATGACAAAATAAATAAATAAAGGGCTATTCTCCGAGGTATCAAGTATTATATTTATATTAAAGTAATTGTAGTATCTGGACAGCATCAGTTCTCACTGTTTGTCAGTCTCGCTTTCGTCGTCATCAGCACACGCCCCTTTCTCTAGCAGCGTATCAGAGACCAGCTTGAGAGCGCGCTCAGAATGAGAGACGATCCGCTGCACCGCCTGCAGCTCCTCCTCCACGGGGTAGATGGCGGAGTGTTTGGCCATGATGTGCCGGTCATCGGGTGAATCAGGCCTTCGCACTGGCTAAAGAAACATGAGAAGTAAATAAATAAATCAGTTTTTATCTGAACTACAGTGAGTAGTCTTGATTGTAGTCAATAGTGATGTTTCCATCCACCTATTTTCATGTGCATTTTGGAATGTCTGAAAAATGCTTAATGGAAGAGCCATGATGTGCACACACTTTAAAAATCCGCATAAAAAAATAAAAAACACACGCGCACTACGGAGTAGGATAAACTTTTTATTCAATAAGAAAAAGTGTGCATAACCTACGACGGAAACAGATTTCCCGGAGAAATTCCAGCATGTGCATCAGTAAAGTGATGTGATTTAGTTTGACCAGACCATGTGATGATAGCAATGTATGTGATGGGACGCATTAATGACATTTACAGCACAATGTAAAACATCTGAAATCTTGTTTTGCTCATTTCTAAAACCACTCAGCCGTCAGTCTGTCATGACAGTGCTTCAGTAATATTATTATTCCCTTCAGAACTGTCTTGAGCATTTGTCTTTGCTCCCAAAGAGCGTCTCAAGCCTCCAAAAACCCACCCTAATCACAGTGTTAATTGCATTTCATCTTCTGAGGCAAAACTCATTTTATAAAGAAGAAAAACACCACAGTGGCTTCTCCTACAGCACAAAACTACATTTCAGAAGTGATGATTTTTTTCTCTTTGACCCGTTGGATAGAAACACTGTTTTATTTGCAAAGGTTTTATGTGATATTCCAGTTTTGCGCATAAATATTTGGACGGAAACATATGGAAAGAAACAGTGCGTTTACGTACCAATAGAGGCGGCACTGGCATGCTGGGCCGGCCCATGAGAGGAGGCGGGGCCATCCTGCGCCTCGGCTCTGCCCAGTATAGTTGCTCCTCCTCCATCCTCCTCCAGTACATGTCCTCCTCGTACCTCCTGCTGGAGGACATGCAGACATTCAAATATTAAAATTATTAAAAAGTATTAAAATAATGATCTGAAATGTACAGTTTGTTTTATATTATATATCATCTACAGCAGTGTTTCTCAACCACGTTCCTAGAGGACCACCAACACTGCATGTTTTGGATGTCTTCTTTGACTGTCACACCCATTACAGGTCTTTCAGTTTCAGCTAATGAGCTGTTGTTCTGAATCAGGTGTGTTTGGTTAAGGAGACATGGAAAATGTGCAGAGAGCTGGTGGTCCTTCAGGAAGGTGGTTGAGAAACGCTGATCTACAGGGTTTCTACAGGTTTCATCAAGTCAAATTTAAGACTTTAAGACCTTTTTAAGACCATTATGAATGAAATTTCTGTTGAAAGTCCAGTACAATGATATTGTAAGGAAGATAAACCATATTGGTAAATGGAGTTAATAAATAAAGGGAAAGCAGCCGCAGACCTCATCTCCATGTGCCAGCGCTGCTCATCCTCCTGCTGTCTCTTCAGCACAGATTTCTGCTTCTGTTTGCGCAGTTTGACCTCCAGAAGTTTCCGTGCGCGATTGCTCGGCTTGATCTCCACAGGGAGGTCTGGGTTCACTTTTTTCTGAGGAAAATAACAACAAAAAAACTGGTCAATATCGGCAGGATTTACTTTTATAATGTTGATTTGAACCATTGTAAACTTACTCACGAGGTTATGTATAAATAATTTTCTTCATCTTCAAATTTGATTTAATTATTTGCGAATTGATTAGTTTATTTAATTGTTGTTAGTCATGTTCCACTTTTGTAGTCTATTAGGTTAGGGTTAGGGGTCCAATTAAGGATGTCAAAAATATCAACATCGGTACCAGTCAGTACTGGAATTTTAAAAACATCACAACTCATTAGCCAATCAGTGGCGTTTAAAAACACGCTCAAATGTTTAAAATGTATTGATTAAGGGATTTTTGCCTTTCATTATGAAAGAACAGTAGGTATTGACAGGAATTGAAGCTGCATAGAGACAGGGAGAGGATCAAAAAACATTTATAAGTCTGGGCTTAAACTTGGGATGTTTATATATGTTAGTAATCCTCATTTGTTACTTTAATTGACTAAATTCATTTGCAAACTTATGTTTTATTATTTAACAGTAAATGCACTTAGGAAATACCAATTTAGTTCAAATAAATTAAAGTTTTACATAGCTTTATATAAAACTAGCTAGTTAAAATCTAGAAAATAGAAACAAAGCAGTTAAACTCTTTGCTGTAATATATATATATATATATATATATATATATAAGGGCTGTCAATATTAGCGCGTTAACGCACGTGATTAATTTGAAATATTTAACGCGTAAAAAAAAAAATTAACGCATTTATCGCAGTTGCAGTTTTTTTTTCATTTCCTGTTGTGGTCAACTTGTGTTCAGGGCTGGCGCGCCCATAGAGGCGACCTCCTCACTTTCATCCGCGACACCCACCCCCTTCCTCCTAGTCCTCACTTTTATCTGCAAACCGGTAAGTTTCTATTTCACTTTCGGGTTGAGGGCGGCGTGATTACTGTTTGCCTACAGCGCCAGTTCAGCAGGCTCCGGCCCTGCGTGTGTTTAATGTGCAAATAAATATGGATAAAGGAGAATATGGATCCATGTAAATGTACTCAGTGAAAGCGCCAGATGATGTCGCAAGCTGTCAAAGACAGCCCATTCCTCTCTAAGTTGACTCCAAGCGCCCTCAAATGTATCGTTAAGTTTGACATGTTTTCACACTACACGCAAGCGTCTGCTTCACGTTGATGTGTCAGAATCCTTGATTGAGAAATAAAGCCATACTTTAGAACGCTTAGTTTAAGCAAATTTGATTCGATCGTGCGTGTTGATCTGAAGGGAGTGCGCTGTTCTCTCTCTCTCTCTGTGTGTGTTGTCTCCAATAATGTCAATAGACTGGTCTGTCTTAGCAACTGGTTAAATCGTAACCTTAGAATTATAAGGTTCTGTCTGACATTTTTGTCAAAATTGAGTTATTGACATATTCTTATTAAATAACTTATTTACATTATGGGATGTTTTTTTTATAAGTTGTTTACATTTTAAGACCTTTTATTAAAAAACAAAACTAATGTTACGCACATAGTGTTTGCTATGGAATGCAAAAACTTTGAAGCTCAATATCTCAAAATCATTCAGAACGCAGACAGAACCTTATAATTCCAAGGTGACGAAATGTTAAGGAGGACAAAGCTAAATTGTTTCTACTTTATAATTAATGTTCTCAACTCGCAATACAACTTTACAATGAATACAATTGTTTGTAATCAATACTTTATTATTATAATTTTTCAATTTCTATATTTGCAATGCCTGTATTTAGGATTTTTTTTTATTCGTGATTAATCATGATTAATCACACAAAAAAGTGTGATTAATTAGTAAAATTTTTTTTTATCAATTGACAGCCCTAACAAATATATATAACTTTATATATATATATATAAAAAGCAGTAGTTTGACTTTTATTCACAGTCATTTATTTTAAAAAGCACCCGCTCCATTTTATTTGTCTATGTTTTACTCGAACACAAACTCTACAGGTGCCTGATAGTTAGATGTGGAGCTAACATTAATCAGATTCACTCTAGTGAACTGCATCCATGTTAGCACGTCACGTTTGATGTGGTCATTTCACAGTAGGAACACACACAGGTTCGAAGACTCGTTCTCGCCACCTACAGTGCAATTCGGCCAGGTATACATCCATGCTAAAATATCAAGGTGAAAGTCATCATAGCTTGCGT
>CAIGQZ010032594.1:5482227-5545154 GCA_903798205.1 Danio tinwini
AGCTGTGGTTGCCAGTATTTAACCGTAAAAAATACAGTACAAACCGTTAGGGGTGTCAAAATTAATCGTTTATTCAGTGTACCGCGATGCAGATGGGGACAATTTGATATCGGTTCAGTAATAGATCATAAGCGGTTATTACACATTGACATCATTTATCCCCTATGCGCGATGTCGCGGTACAATACTATGGCGAAGGAGGTGAGGGGGAGTAAATAAAACACTCCTACTACTTAAAAAGCAAATCTTTCACTGACACTGAGGAATGGTAAAGCACGAGCCGCTATTTTACTACTAGGGAGAAATGCTGTAAAACTCCATCTCCCCCCCTCTCTCTCACACACACACACACTTTGAGCATTTGACCCGTTGGCATGTTCGTGAGGTAAATTTTCCTCTCCTCTCGGCTGTTAAAGCAACACAAGCGTGCCTGTGGTGCGAGTTTATTGTATTGTATCTATTCTATTACAGATTACCTGATAACAGTGCATATAGACTGATACAATATTATTTATATACATATATATGTGTGTGTGTATGTTACTTTATGTAAACTCTATAAATGCTTTGGCAATACATTTGTCATGCCAATAAAGCAACTATTGAATTGAGAGAGAGAGAGAGAGAGAGAGAGAGAGAGAGAGAGAGAGAGAGAGAGAGAGAGAGAAAGAGAGAGAGAGAGAGAGAGAGAGAGAGAGAGAGAGAGAGAGAGAGAGAGAGAGACTGGCTACATTCAAAGTTTAAACCTATTATTTTTATATGTATGCAGATACAGTATATAAATATCTAAACCAAAGATTTCATAACTTGCATATTTGGTCATTAATGCATATTTTTCCCTATATTTATTTTCTTTTTATCACTTTGTCTGTTGCAAACAGCATTAATCTTGGCATAAAGATTCAATTATACTGAACTAGTAATATTTCAGTGTACCTATGCAATCTCAATCTTTATGTAGTAGTTTGTGGCAAGATTCCTATCCAAAACCATTAGCTAAAAGTTAGCTGAGTAACATTATCTGGAATGAACATCGCAAGCCTTTAGAGCAGAAAGGTTGAGCAAGACGTTCTGTGTTAACATCATGCTCTGATCTGAACGATGAGTTGCGCAAAAATGACGACTGAAAAAGTGTTCAAGGAGGTTTTCTTCTGTAAATCAGGATGAAAATCATTTATTCCATCTTGTGGGTGATGCATAAGAGGAAACAGCAGCCGTTCCGGTGACTGATATGAACTCTGATTGTGCTGATGGTGTGAAAATTGGTGTGAAATGAAGATTTTATTTATTTTTTGGTAATACGAACAAACTAAAAATGTACTACAATCAAACATTAAACAGAGTTTAACAAGTAAAATTGAGGACGTTTTAAGACCTTAGTAATACCAAATGTTATGAAAGTTACCAAATCTGCCACTTGTCACTCTTTGGTCATTTTTGAGTAAGATGCTAATGGTCTAATCTGATTCAATGATTTATGCTAAGCTAAGCTAAAAGTGCTCCTGCCAGATCTAAAAATCAGCTGAATGGATTCAAAACTAATAAAACTCAGCAGTTTAGCTGTAAAATAAACTATAAAATAAGGGTATTTAAAAAAATAAAAGGTGTTTAAGACATTTCAAGACTTTAAGAACCCACAGCCCCGACCAGTCTAGTGTTTGAAAGAAGTCCTCCTACGAAATGATGTGGCTTCTTACACAGAATAAAGCATGCAACATATTTCATAACAGCATTCTAATAAGCATCGCTACGTACGTTATTATCAGGGAAATTATAGGAAGAACTCCGATAAACCATATGGCACTTATCATCAACTGGCGCCCACTGAGCCGTTCAATCCGGCTGGCGACTGGATTACAAAATTGTGAGTATTAAAAAGAAAATAGTGGTCCACACTATTAAAGCAACTAAAAATAACAACAACTGAGTCTCTTGTCGGAATAACCACCATTTATGACTATATTTAGGCTACACTTTGAAATGAGGACAGACTCAGACAGACCATGTGGCGTTAAGCATTTATTGTTTCAAACTGGTTTTAGAGCAAGCAAAGACCGGGTGGGGTGTAGTCGGAGTGCGCGACGTGAGTGTGATGAAGAGCAAGGAGGGATGCGGTGGAGAGAGGTGCGCAACGTATTTGAGGAGCAGGAGGGAGACTCGCGATTTCCGGGAGATTATCATTCGTTTGCGGGAGACTCACAGAACTTCCGGGAGACTTGGGATGTCTGCCTCAGGAATAAAAAAATTTAAAAAAGAGGAGGAAAACTATCTGGTACAACTTAAAATAGCATGGTAAATAAATAACCTGGTACCAGAACAAAACAGGTCACAAATAATGTTTGCATATCAAATGAAACGTTAAGTGGGCTTGAATTCAAATCACAATGCTGAAACAGGCTACTCGCAGTGCTTAATCAATGGCTAAAGTTACATTTCCCCTTGTTGACTTAGCCTAATTGAGTTGAGACAAAATATCTTTCACTCCTAGTGGTTGACTGTGGTATAGGTGACGGAGCCTGAATCAAATGCCTTCAGTTTTATAATGAAATTAAAAAAGTATAAACATTAAACATAACATTAAGCCAAAATAAGATTTTTATTTGATTTTCTTCTTGGGGGTCTGGCCCGCAAGGAGGCTGTCTGGTAAAACTCTGGCCCTCTGACAAATATAGTTGATGACCCCTGCCATATAGTGTTGTGGACATGTGTTTATCAATCCCATTAAATCAAGTGAAAGCAATATAATCTTCTGTTTATTCAACACTTTCCTTTTTTACAGCTTTTGCTAGATGGCAAATGTAATATTCTGTCAATTTATCTTTCAGCCCTAACATACAGAATCCCAAAATAAATTTGCCCACATTTCACGATGTCCTATAAGTCATCTCACTCACCGACAGCAGGAACTTTAGCAGCAGAAACAGCAGGCGCTGGTTTTTTGACAGGAGCCGCTGCAGGTTTGGGTGGAGCTGCTGTCTGGATCTTCTGCGCCACTGATGTAGGAGTGGAAGAAGTTGACGCCGCTGGTTTAGTAGTGGTTGTCGTCATTGCAGCAGGAGTGGAGCTCACTAAAACCGGCTCCGTGGAAGGGATGGGCTTGCCAAGTTTGGTGTGCAACTTCACAACCTGCGGAAAAAGATTTAAGGGAGGTGCATTTCAATTAGGACTGAGCAATATTGATGAAATTATATCAATGATTGATTAAACAAACCTTTTGGTGTTTGGATCCACGAATGTGTGCAGCGTAAGCATCGGCGCCAGTGCACGAGACGTCGCACAGTTCACAGCGCAACTGCGTCTGGACACCACGAGGGCCATTGGTCACCTGACTGCCGCTCTTCTGAGCCGCCTCTTTCTTCTTGTGCTTCTGCCCTTCCAGATGTTCCCGATACGTCTGCAGGACAGCAAAGTAACAAGTGTTAATTAATGAAAACACAATTAATATCTTAGCTTTTAATCCTGTGTCGTAAATGGAGTAACACTTTACAATAAGGTAGTGTTAGTTAATGCTTTAACAGACATGAACATACATTTATTACAGTATATGTTTAAGTTAGTTAATGAAAATACAGAGGTTCATTGTTGGTTCATGTTAACTTACGGTGCATTAACTAATAATAAGCATGAATATGGATTTTATTAATGCATTATTAAATGTTGGACTATGATTAAAGGTGCAGTATGTAAGGGCGTACTCACACTATGTACAGTTGTTTTAAAAATGTTAAAATTGCGTTGATGTCCAAACATTTATGCACCTAACTGTATGTATGTGTGCCAGCAGTGAAAAACTTGGGCCGTAGATAAAGTGAAACATGTATTGTTCTCTAATGAGTCCACCTTCACGGTCTTCCCCACGTTTGAGAAAGTTACATTGTGGAGAAGCCCCAAAAAAGCATCCCACCCAGACTGTTACATGCCCAGAGTAGGCATGGGGTGAATCAGTGATGTTTTGGGCTGCAATATTATGGCATTCCCTAGACACAATACTGGTGCTAGAAGGGTGCATCACTGATATATATTGTGTTCATAAAGAAGTGTATTATTGTGAAAGGCTGTATTTCGAAATGAACGGAGATCAAAAATAAAATGAAAACATATATAAAAATTAATTGCCACAATGTCAGATTTGCCTGATATCACGCAGCCCTACTTTACAGTAACTTGCCTGCATATCTGTATCCCTTTTGTGAATGTTAATGTTCATGCATCCGCTCACCTGTGGACCGGCGCAGCTGATCTTGCAGATATCGCAGTAGTGCAGCTGCGGTTGCTTCGGTGGACCTTTAGGCTTCTGTATCTTGTTCTGGTGGAAAACCGGCTTCCTGTATGAGCTGACAGCAGGACTGGAGATGCTGCTGCCACCGCTGTTGCTCCAGGAGGAATTAGCGAGCTGTTTGGGCGGCTGCTGTGGTTGCTGCTGCGGTGGCGGTTGTGGCTGTTGCTGCGGCGGCTGTAGAGGCGGCTGGGGCTGAGCCTGCGGCGGAGCGCACTGAGCCGGCTGATAGTACGAGGGCGTAGACGTGTAACCGCTAGATTCATAGCTGGAATAGTTAAGACCAGCTGAAGCAACAAAGAAAGCCACACCGTTAGATGATGCTTTATTTATTTGTTTGTATAAGTATGTTTGCACTTTTATTTTAGTTGTCTTTTATTTCTTTAGTTTTAATTTCCAAAATGAATCCTCATTGAAGATTACAATGGCAATGAAGCTTGTTAAGTTTAAAGATTATTGTAGGAATTATAATGCTTTATAATGATGTTATTTAATCTTTATTTACAAGTTGCAGGGTATTTACAGCTGCTGTATGGCATCCTGTCCCTTTAAGCCTCCTGGCGGCACCAAAAAACAGTCTTAATCCCTTAATTAGCGCCAAAGCACCACAAGCAGCATTAATGGTCATTTTGAAGTGTCACCCACTGTGAAATTAGCGGCTTTGCAACAAGATTTAAAATTAATCCATTATATACATTAAATATCTGTGAAATTGGCGGATATTGACCTAAATTTGGAATACTTCTCTTTTGACGGCCTCGGCTTGAGAAAAACAACTTCTCCCGGATAGCAAGATAAGGAGACGCTCTGAAATTCCTGCTCCCTGTCAAGGACACCTGTTGGACTCTACAGGCTTACACACACACACATACACAGCTACAGATAGACTTTCACTACCTAACCCTTCATCCCACGCCTTCGTGTGCTTTCATCCACTGGAGGGGGTAGGCGGGTCTGTGACCAGCGCCTCCATGGCAGCAGGAATCGACAGCTGCCTGCCCTTGCCGGACTATATCCACACCCCCTTTCCCATTCCCTGTTGCGATGTATGTCATGTCTATGTGTCTTATGTGCTTGACTGCTGGGGCTTTTTTTCTCTCTCCTTGATCTCACACTGCTCTAACTCAAGAGCAAAGTGAGAGGGAGTTTTTTTTTCGCCTCTCTTTCCTGAATTGTATCTTACTTCCTTTTTCTAAATGCTACCTCCCGTTGACCTGTCTTCCCCTGAAATGTGATGTTTGTGTATGGTCGGGGGGGGGGGGTCCAATTTCACTATATGTCAGTGTATGTGAATAGATGGAGGTATATGTGACAAAGGCTTGATTGATTGATTGTACTGCTAGCTATTTGTGGCGTTTGAACCTGAATCAGATCAGCCGCACTGGAGTGAGTTTATCGCCATGTCAACATTTTTTGGTAAAAGTATACTGTAGATAAAGATTATATTCAAGGGATAGTTCACACAAATGAAACTTCTGCTATTATTTAATCTTTCTAAACTTGTTCCAAAGCAGTTTGGTTTGTTTCACTTGTTTTGAAAGTCTGTAACCATTGACTACCATAGTACTTATTTTTCCTACTATGGCTGTCAATGGTTACAGGTTTCCAACATTCTTCAAAATATCTCCTTGTGTTCGACTAATCAAAGTGATTTTAGTTTTGATAAAACTCTAAAACTGGATTTTGATTAACAATGTTTAAAAAAATAAATACATAAATCTTTTTTTATTATTTACTTAATACCCCTGAAATAGATGCTTTGTTTGTTTGTTTTTTCTGTAAATTTGTCATTATCAGGGTATCAAACTAAAAGGTTGACATGGCTTGTTATTTTGTCTTTTCGATTTTCTTGGATGCATCGATTAAAAAGTTGAAAGTGGGTTAAACTAGTGCTGAAAATGTTACATTAAAAGGTCAAAAATCCTGAAATTGCATGTAGCTTTATTTTTCTGTCAAGATTTTTTGATTGCACTGGTCAGTTTCCAGCGCATTAATTCGGACCAATCAAAATGCAGTTCAGGAAATAAGTCTTGCCCAGGGGTGTTAAACTCAGTTCCTGGAGGGCCACAGCCCTGCACAGTTTAGTCCAAACCCTGCTTCAACACACTTACCTGGAGGTTTTAAACAAGCCTGAATGACTCAGTTTTGTTTTGACTCAGAATTAGTTTGATCAAGTGTTTGATTAGGGTTGAAGCCAAACTGTGCAGAGCTGCGGCCCTCCAGGAACAGAGTTTGACACCTGTGGTCTAGCCAGTGACTGATGTGAATGTTGTCACGTGATTGCTTTTTGGTTCAATTCAACTGGTTAAGAGCAGTCGTCTGGTGTGAAATGGAACCAAAACTGCTGAAAAATGGTACAATTAATCATTTTTAACCTTGCTCCAAACCGAAGGACACGTACTGCAAGTGTGAAAGCACTTTTAAGGGGCAAAGTAAAGGACGACCATAAAATTTGGGATCTGTTTATACAGTTTTTGGAACAAAACCAAAGATCTCACGCTACTGATTAATATGTGTGTGCAGTGTTTCCCCTAGGTTTACAGTGGTGCGATCATAATGTTAATTTGTTTCTTTTAATGACAGCAGTAAAAAAAAAACTGAGCAATTATTTGAACTGTACAAGCTAAAAATTCACATTTATTTTTATATCTTTTAATCCACAAAGCGTGCAGCTTTTGTCACTGCAGTGTATCTTTATGGGCTTATTTACTTTTATACTTGACCTTTACTTAAGTATACTTTTTTCCTAAGAGTGTATTTACTGACTTACCAAGATCAGTCTTGTACAGCCAGGGGGAGTATTGCTGCTCTGACAGCCAAGTTGGGTCAAAGCTAAGGATGCTTCGATCAGAAGTTTTGCTGCCAATACGGAGTACTGAATCCTTGTCATGTGATCGGCTGATACTGAGCACCAATTCTTATGCTTCAAGCTTTATAATGCATTGAGCACATTTTCCCTCTAAGTATGAACCTTAAGAGAAGATCTTGCCTTGCCTAAGAGAATAAATCAAGGATGCTGCATATAATACCTTAAACACGTCTCTTATAACCATTTAGGTGTGGATGTGTCATGGCCAGAAGCAGCTTTACAGAAAATTAATCCATTCATTTTACTCTGGCTTAGTCCCTTATTTATCAGGGGTCGCCACAGTGGAATGAACCGCCACAGAAGATAATATAACACAGATATAAAAATTGCTATGAAAAATTACAATGCAATTTGGAAACACTGCAAATGATTAAATAATTCAACATGTCTCAATCAAGAACAAGTTTGGAGTGCATGTCTTGTGATATTGTTCACTTGTGGTTGTGATGTTCTCTAGTGTTGGTTTTGTGATGTTGTTCTCAAGTGTTATAGTAGTTGAGTGAATCTTTAATGCCAAATTAACATCGTGCCTCCATTTCCATTAGTATTTATTATTTTGTGTATTTAATTTGAGATTTACTTCCAAGTGTGCCTTTTATTTGATTTTGTATATCTTTTCACCTGTTTATGGTTGAGAGAGGGAGCTCAGGGAAGTTTATGTTGTTGATTTTTTCATCTTAGATTTTTTTGCATTAGGTAAGCTAGTCCTCTAAACTTTAGTTAGCCGTTTTCTGTTTGTTGTTTTAGGCTATACTCACTCAGTTTTGACAAGTAGTTTTTGTTAAGGTTTCAATGTTTCTATTAAACATTCTTATGATTGTTGTTTTCTAAACCTTGTGCTGACTCTTCACTCTGGGGCTGAGGATTGAAGTGTGTTCTCCACATTTATCTTTTTTATTAGTTCTAATTCAATATTTTTTACCAAAGTTTAGTCTTTGTTACACCTTTCAAACAACAACTCCTAGACTATAAAATAAGGTCATAACAGATGCATAAGTTAAAATGAACACCTATAAATCTAATACTTCTTTACTAAAAGGAAATAGGCCTATAAACTATAGCAATGAGTGTATTACAAGAATTTATATCATTAAATATGCATGTTAAAAATTAAAGTTTTATTTATCTAATAATTCCAGCCAGCTTTTAGTGAACTTGCAATATTGTCAACACTGAACTTTCAGTTGTTATTTGTAAAAAGGCCTAAATACATGCAGGACCATTGCAATGTTTTGCTCGTCTACAATTATTGACAGCAGATCCCTCAGAGATAGGGGCATTTGCACTTGCGATATCTTTTCTGCTCTATTCTTTTAACCTAACAAATGTAATGTTTAGACCATCACTGTACCTCTCGCAATCTGTTCATTCACTCTCGTCGCCATGATTTCGAGTATTTAACTCATTTTTGGGGATCAAGGGGCTGGTAAAAAGTTCACGTCGGTTGCTGCGCATTTGCCGCCCTCACTATTCTGCTGCCCTGTGAACGCACCGGCCCAGCATATGCCTAATATATGGCAGCGCACGTGCATCTTCGGTCCTGTCAGATGTGCGTGCACTCTTATTCCCATACAGCAGAGAGGGTCTGTGTGAAACTCCACTGTGCGCGATTCAGAGAGCAGACATTTATAATCACGCGACCATGTAGAGACAGAAATGCCGTTGTGTAAATAAGATATTAGCTTGTATATTATAAGTAGTTGTAATCTGGCACTGTATATAAAATATAACTAACTTGACTTCAAGGGGGGGGGGCGGGGAAAGCAGTTGGGAGGGCGGGGCGCCCCCCTTATACAATGGTAGGGGAAACTGTGTGTGTGTGTGTGTGTGTGTGTGTGTGTGTGTGTGTAAATGCAGTATCTAGTTTTGTCTGTCTTAGTCCATGTCTGACAACAGCTTTACCTGTTATAACTGAATTTATGGATGCTTTGAGGCAGAGAAGGGTAGTTTATTAGCGGTCTCATTACTTGTTCCAAACCTGTTTGACTTTTTCTTATGTTGAACAAAAAGGAAGATATTTTAAAGAAAGCTGGAAACTTTTAACCATTGACTTCCATCGTATTTGTTCTTCTTACTGTGGAAGTCCATAGTTATAAGTTTAGAGCTTTCTTCAAAACATCTTCCTTTTTATGCAACATAAGAAAAACTCAAACACAGTTAAAATATATTTTAAAGAAAGAAACGGGTAGCCATTGACTTATATAGTACCATCGGCTTCCAATTGTTTTTCCTATTACCTATTGTTTTTCCTATTATTACCTGTAACCATTGACTTCAATAATAGGAAGAACAAATACTATGGAAGTCAATGGTTACCAGTTTCCAGCTTTATTCAAAAAAAAAAATCTTCAAACAGGTTTGGAATATATTTTAAAGAAAGAAACTGGTAACCATTGAATTCCATAGAATCGTGGACTTCCATTTGTTTTCCTATTATTAAAGTCAATGGTTACAGGTTATTACATAAGAAAAAAATAAAAAGTTTTGAAAGATATTTTGAAGCAAACTGAAAACTGGTAACCATTGTTTTTTTTCTACTATGGAACTCAATGGTTACAGGTTTCCAGCTTTCTTAAAAAGATCTTTTCCTTTTTGTTTAACATTAAAAAAAATAGTTTGAAACATGTTTGAAAGATATTTTGAAGAAAGCTGGAAACCGATAAACATTGACTTTCATAGTATTTGTTCTTTCCTACTATGGAAGTTGATGATTACCGGTTTCCAGCTTTCTTCAAAAGATCTTCCTTTTTGTTTAACAAAGTCAAAGAGGTTTGCAATATATTTTGAAGAAAACTGGTAACCATTGACTTCCATAGTATCATGGACTTCCATTTGTTTTTCCTTTTATGGAAGTCAATGGTTACAGGTTTTCAGCTTTCTTCAAAATATCTTCTTTCTGTTTAACATAAGAAAAAAAGTTTGGAAGATATTGAGGCAAGCTGGAAACCAGTAACCATTGACTTCTAGTAGGAAGAACAAATACTATTGAAGTAAATGGTAAAAAGATATTTCAAAGAAAGCTGGAAACCGGTAACCATTGACTTCCATAGTATTTGTTCTTCCTACTATAGAAGTCGATAGTTACTGGATTCCAGCTTTCTTCAAAAAATCTTCCTTTTTATTCAACATAAAATAAGTCACACAGGCTTGGAATATATTTCGAAGAAACTAACCATTGACTAAATAAATATCTTCTTTTTGTTCAACATAAGAAAAAAAAATCAAAAATGTTTGAAAGATATTTTGAAGAAAGCTGAAAACCAGTAACCATTGACTTCCATAGTAGGAAGAACAAATAATATTGAAGTCAGTGGTAAAAAAGAAATTTTAAAAGGAAGCTGGAAACCGGTAACCATTGAGTTCCATAGTATTTGTTTTTCCTACTATGGAAGTCATTGGTTACAGGTTTCCAGCTTTATTAAAAAAGATCTTTTCCTTTTCTTTAACATAAGAAAAATCTAAATATCTTTCAAACATGTTTTAAGAAAGCTGGAAACCGGTAACCATTGACTTCCATACTATAGTATTTGTTCTTCCTACTATGGAAGTTGATGGTTACCGGCTTCCAGCTTTCCTCAAAAGATCTTCCTTTTTGTTTACATAAGATAAAGTCAAACAGGCTTGGAATATATTTTAAAGAAAGAAACCGGTAACCATTGACTTTCATAGTATCATCAACATCCATTTGTCTTTCCTACCTTTTTGTTCAACATAAGAAAGTCAAACACCTTTGGAAGATATTTTGAATAAAGCTGGAAACCGGTAGCCATTGACTTCCATAGTATTTGTTCTTCCTACTATAGCTTTCTTAAAAAAATAAATCTTCCTTTTTATTCAACATAAGAAAAAGTCAAACAGGCCGGAAAAATATTTTGAACAAAGAAACCGGTAACCATTGACTTCCATAGTACTATCGACTTCCATTTGTTTTTTTCTATTACGGACGTGAATGGTTACAGGTTTTCAGCTTTCTTCACAATATCTTCTTTGTTCAACAGAATACGGAAACTCTTTAAGGTTTGAAACCACTTGAGGTAGAGTAAATGGGAAGTAAATTTACATTTTTGGGTGAACTATCCCTTTAACTAAATAAAAACTGAGTGAACTGTATAAAATAAATGCAATAGAAAACACTTGAGTAAAGTGTTTGTGGCGTACCGGAGTAAGATGTAGCAGCTGTGGAGTTAAAAGAAGAGCTGGGGGTGTAAGTGGAGATGGGCGCTGGGCTTTGCTGAACGCTGGTGGATGTGGGGTAGATGGTGTAGCTGGAAGATACGGAGCTCACAGCAGGCGGAGGTTTCAGAGCCGCCACCTGTCTTTGAACCGGCGGCTGGTTGTATGCTGTGCTTGCCGGGCTGTAGCCACTTTTTAGACCTGAAACAGCAAATCAGTTCTTGAAATAACACTCACTTTTTATGAAAATAGGCTCATTTTACAGCTCCCCTAGGAGTTAAACAGTTGAGTTTTACCATTTTTTAACCATTCAGCCGGTCTCCGAGTCTGGCAGGAGCACTTTTAGCTTAGCTTAGCATAAATCATTAAATCGGATTAGACCATTAGCATCTCGTTCAAAAATGTCCAGAGAGCTTCAATGATTTTCATATTTAAAGCTCGATTCTGTTGTTATATCGTGTAATAAGACTGACAGAAAGTGAAAAGTTGATATTTTTTAGGCATCACACAACTTTAGGCCAATCCTACAACTCCCTGATTTCTGGGTCTGGCGGGAGCACTTTTAGCTTAGCATAGATCATTGAATCGGATTAGACCATTAGCATCTTACTTAAATGACCAAAGAGTTTAAATTAAAGTTCGACTCTTATGTAGCTACATTTTGTGTACCGATGAAAATTTGATATATTGCTATTTTCTAAGCCGATGGCTGGGAACTATACACTCTCCTTCTGGCATAATAATCCAGACAATGTCCTGCTGTACCAGTTACACAAATATCATTTTAAGAGCCATAATTTGATTTAATATCATTTATTATAAGTGCTCAACAACATGTAGGGTTCATATATTATGACATGCTTAGTTGTGTACATTCGCTGATTTTACACCTACTCCTTTGTTTGTGAGGGTTTGCTCCGACTTTATTGGACTGTTTTAAGCAATATTATGAGATATGAAAGTGAAAAAGACAGTTTTTAGATTAGACTTTATTATGATACTGAATAAGTATTTGCTAAACATTTTTACTTGGAACAAAACCCAAGTCAATTTATTGCCCGACTGATTCCCTGAAAAATCTGATAGTACAATTCTATTTAGTTTGCATTGCTAGTATAGCACTCGATTATAATAGTATATTATGAACTGTAAATGATAGTATTTAAAAACAATCAGTACTTTTATTTTGCCGTTTCCACTTCACATTTTGTTTTAGTCCAATTTTGAGCAATTATGTGCTTTTGTAACAGTCTTTGTTTCTGATTAGCTTTTTTTTTTTATTTTATTTCAGTTTTAGATATTTTATTTCTGCGTCTCATAATTTTAGTTACAATTGAGCTTTTTAGAGTTGAATCTAATGTTTTTCATTTTACTTTAGCAATTTAATATTAACAGCACCAACACACCATCACTTCTGGGGAGGGACCAGCAGCTAATGTACAAAGTTTGATTTAGGTAAACAATGAAAACTATTGGAATTTGTAAATCTAATGCTATAAGTTTGAGAGAAATCTGTCCCCAGTGCATTCAAATAATTTTAATAGTCACAGTATTGATTAAATCATTAAAATAATTTACAGTCAAATCATTACAAACAAAACATTTTAAAGTACATTCAATTAATAATCCATCAACAGAACTGTTATGAAACATTCCTTGAGGTTTGGTACATCCGTAAAAAAAACGGTTAAATAATCAAGTAAACATTGAAATGTAAACGAGACGCACCTGTCTGGAAGTAGGCCTCTGTTGCGGGTCGTTGCGCTGGTGCGATGCTGGTTTGAAAGTACTGCTTGTTCTCATAAGTGCTGACAGGGGGCGGTCGCCCGTATGTATAATTCTCCTGTAAAATCAATTCAGACAGTAATAAATCAATGAGATGTGTGAATTTAGATGCATCATTTAAGGAACATTGCACTTTTTTGAAAATAGTCTCATTTTACAGCTCCCCTTGAGTTTTTAATCCATTCAGCCGATCTCTGAATCTGACGGAAACACTTTTAAATTAGCTTAGCATAGATCATTTAATCGACATTTAATCGACATCATTTAATTAGACCATTAGCATCTCACTCAAAAAAACACCCAAAGAGTTTCAATAGTTTTCTCATTTAAAACTTGACTCTTCTGTAGTTACATCATGTAAGAAAATGAAAAGTTGCTATTTTCTAGGCAATATGGCTAGGAACTATACTTTCAATCCAATGTATTTATCAAGAAACTTTGCTGCCGTAACATGGCTGTATTAGGCACAATATAATCTGAAACTACACAAACAGTTCTGGTAATGTTCAAAGTTATCTAGTGGGGACTATTTCAAGTGCTGTGTAATATCACTGCAGTGCTACAGCAATGATACAGCAGTAAAGTACCTTGATTATTACGCCAGAAGGAGAGTATAGTTCCTAGTCATATCAGCCTAGAAAATAACAACTTTCCCTTTCCGTTGGTCTTAGTACACCATGTAACTACAGAAGAGTCAAGCTTTAAATTAAAACTCTTTGGTCATTTATTTAAAATGCTAATGGTCTAACTTGATTCAATGATCTATGCTAAGCTAATGATGTAGCTACAGAAGAGTCAAATTTTAAATAGTAAATTTTTGAAAATCTCTGGTCATTTTTGAGCAAGATGCTAATGGTCTAATCCGATTCAATGATCTATGCTAAGCTAATTTTAGACTAAAGATTAGCCTAAAGTAGTGCGGTGTCTATAAAATAGCCACTTTTCACTTCCGTCAGTTTTATTATATAATGTAACTACAGAAGAGTCTAGCTTTAAATAGGAAAATTATCAAAACCCTTTGGTCATTTTTGAGTGAGATGCTAATGGTCTAATCAGATTCAATGGTATATGCTAAGCTAAAAGTGCTAAAAAGTTGTAAGATTAGCATAAAGTAGATTGATCCCTAGAAAATAAGAACTTTTCACTTTCCATCAATCTTATTACAAGATTTAACAACTGAATCAAGCTTTAAGTAAAAAAATTAATAAAGTTCTATGGTCATTTTTTTTTTATGAGATGGGCTAATGGTCTAATCCGATTCAATGATCTATGCTAAGCTAATCTGAAAGTGCTCCCGCCAGACCTGAAGATCAGATCTTGTAAGATTAACCTATTTTCAAAAAAGTGGAGTGTGTCTTTAATATAAACAGAGTGGAAAAAAAACACTGACCGGTTCAGTCAACACCTGATATGTTTGAGGCGTGGTGGTCGGCTGCGGGGTTGTCTCAGGCTGACGGTAGCCATAGTTTGGAGCCGGATGGGGCTGGTAGGTAGGATAAGGTGCGGTTACTGCGGGACGTGCCGGCTGGGCAGTGGGTGCAGGGTATGATGCCGTCACAGCATGAGCCACTCCGGGTGCAGGCTGGACATTATAGCTGCCCGTGGTTGGGTGGGAATAGGCTGGAGGCGGCTGAGCGCTAGAATTGGGAATTCAGAATAAATTCATATGCACCCTTAAAAGAACTCTTAAATGACAATCTGAAAATAATCAGACATTTGTTTTGCAATCTTAAAACGTAAACAGTGCAATGCATTAAAACCAATTCATAAAAGATTAATACTACTAATGTTCAGGCCTATAAAGAAAAATCATAGTTGAAGTGATAGCAACAGACACATTATTGATACTATTAATACTGCTTGCAATATCAAGAACATTACAACTGATTATCCATAATTTGATGGGTAAGATATGCGATGCCACTATTATTTTAAAATAAAAATACATTAAATAAAATGGAAACAAACTTCATTTAAAAAACATTTGGTTATCATTTAGTTCCAAATATAGGACTTAAAAAACGATAGTGATACATGAACAATCTTGCTAAAAAGAATCACTGTAATATTCATACATTTGTATCACCTGCACAATATCATGAATATTCAATATTAAGCTAGATGTAAATAAAAAAACAACAACTAAAGGCATTTTAGCCATGATATATGATTTATCCATGTACAAAAGCAACGTGAAAAGAGATCGTCGCCTATAAAAAAAGACCTGCAATTCAACAACAGTATAAAAATCAATATCACACTCATGACCTCAGACACGCCATTTTTTTAACTACTTCATGATTGTGAATGTAAATGTTGCCAGCCAAACTTAAATCTGCAACACCTGCATGAGCACTAAAGCACAACAGTTCTATTGGAAATAAGAAAGTGTAACGCTAATCGAAATATAAAAAGCAGGCCAATTTCAAACATTAAAGACTACATTAACATTTACAAAGATTATTTCAAGAATACAGTATTTTCTACTAGCATGTGCACAATAATGCTATCCTCGCAGTGCTATACTGACAATTATACTATGGTACTGAATGTTTATCATGGTATCTACGTAGTACATGCAGAATACCATGGTACAAATCCATAAACATGACCGCAACATCGTAGTTGAGTTAAGAATCCCGTAATAACACTTTTTCGATCCTTATATCAAGCAAGCATCAATAAATAAACAAACAACAGCAGCTCGTGAAGGTGTTTAAGTAGCGGCCGCCATAATCCATTTTGAATATCCGCCGAGTTTCGGATCCTTCTGTAACTAATCAAGGTGATCACGCGCATGTGTGTTTTAATTTTATACCTGTACTGCGGGCCGGCGGCAGCTGCAGCTGCATGTGTGAATCCATAATAATTACTGGCCGCCATCATAGAAACTTCAGCAGCAGCAGCGGCGGCGGCTTCAGCGATCACGTGATCAACACGTGTCTTTGACGTCGTCGGTCACCTTCGCGCCACTGCCCCCCAGTGGAGACTAAAATTCAACCGTCATAATGTATATTTTATAATTATGTGTTTTATACACATATCAAAGTCTCGTCAAGTTAGTTTTTAAAGATTTTTATTATATAAAATTAGATGTATTGATACATTATTGTATTTCTGTAGCTTTCAGACGACAAATGCGCGGTAAAAACTTGATTTAACGTTTAACTTTTCATTAGGCCTAGTTTAACTTGGTGACACGAGTCGTGATATGGTGAGTTGTTTACCTCATAATTTGGTTCAACTCAATTTCCACAAGTTGAACTTATTCAGAACAATCTGTGTAATGTTCAGAAACATGCAATTTAGACCTAGACTACTATAAACATGTACTATTCCACATAATTATTTTAAAACTCAAATATAAGAGCTTCTGTGGGCTGTAGTCTTAATTTGACATTTCTCAAGTCTCAAAACTAATGGTAGGCCTACTAATTATACGCCTCACCTAGAGGAAACCTTTTATTTACATTGAGAAAACTTTCCTGGATGACCACCCTGCTGGAAAAAAACAGCTTAAACCAGCCTAAGCTGGTTGGCTGGTTTTAACTGGTCGGCCAGCCTGGTTCTAGAGGGGTTTTGGCCATTTCCAGGCTGGTTTCCAGGCCTGGTCTTAGCTGGTCAGGCTGGAAAATGACCAGCTTAAACCAGCTAAAACCAGCTTGACCAGCCTGGTTTAAGCTGGACATAGCTGGTTTTGGCTGGTCAACTCCCAGCCTGACCAGCTAAGACCAGGCTGGAAATGGCTTGAAACCAGCCTGGAAATGACCCAAACCAGGCTGGTTGACCAGCTTAAACCAGCCAATCAGCTTAGGCTGGTTTAAGCTGGATTTTTCAGCAGGGCAACTGAGGCTTCTGTCTAAACAACCTTAAAGGGACCATTCATTCATTTATTTCCCCTCGGCTTAGTCCCTTTATTCACCGTGGTCACCACAGCAGAATGAACCACCAACTTATGCAGCATATGCGGATTCCCTTCCAGCTGCAACCCAGTACTGGGAAACATCCATACACACTCATTCGCACACATGCACTACTACAAATTTAGTTTATTCAATTCACCTATAGGCTACCGCATGTCTTTGGACTGTGGGGGAAACCGGAGCACCCTGAGGAAACCAACTCGAACACGGGAAGAACATGCAAACTCCACAAAGAAATGTCGACTGACCCAACCGGGACTCAAACCAGCCACCTTCTTGCTGTGAGGTGACAGTGCTAACCACTTAGCCACCGTGTTCCCATAAAATAAGAAAATGTACTCACCATTTAGGCTACTTACACTAAACAATTCTATGATTGCTACTTTAACACAGTCAAAATAACAACTTCTGTGTTCGACAGAAGAAAAAAAATCTTAAAGGTTTGGAATGGTGGACCATGATGAGCAAATGATGACAGTTTTCGTTTTTAGGTGAAGTGTAATTTTTAACTCACCTTTATTTAAGATGCAATGTTGATTTTTTTTATTTTATCATTTATTATTATTATTCCTGAAAATGACAACAGAATAATAATAAACAAAATAGAAAAAAAGAGGAGAAAGAGAGAGATATTTGCACATTCAAGAGGTGTTTTTTTTATAAGATGCTTTTAAAAGCAAATTCTTATGGTCTTCATCTCTTTCTTATTAGCCGATAATGAAATCAACTTTGTAATTCTCTATGTCTTATCAAAAGACCAAAAGCATAGGTTTACATTTTGAGAATTTACATTTGTAAATTTATAACATTTGCTTATATAGGTAAATAACCTTTAATTTTCTTATATTACAAAACTTATAAATACACAAAAATTATGTTTTCCATTTGACTGGCCACAAATATTAGTTTTTCTTTTTCACAAAAATGATGACAACTGCAAATTGTTTACTTTTTTAATTTCACGTACTTTATTCATGAATGCAAAATTATGAAAACAGCTTCTCATTTGACTGTCTTCAAAAATTTGTTTGTCAGACAAATTACCAAATTGTAAACATTCAGGATGCGCGCGTGCAGCGAGGTTGCAAAAAAAAAACAAAAAAGGGAAGACTAGCATTTACAGTATGAGATACGATGTGGTACAGAGTTTGTTGTTGTATTAGAGAAAAGTTATATTAATTACATATTATATATTATTTACATAATGCTTTCAGTGTATACAGCTTGTCACCCAGTGATAAGCACAGTTATTCAGCAAAATTAACGTGAGCGGCGTTCGTCTGACAGGTCCATTTGCGATAGCACCCTTCCAATGAATATTGCATAAGAAGAAATGGCCAAGCATCCAGCCCCGAATATTCAACTATCTCAGTGAAGTTCCAAGTGATTTTACAAGAGAGAAGTTAAAGGCCTACAAGTCTTTGGATGCCAACAATGTTGTTCAGTGTGGTCATGTGCAAGAAATAATGTTCCATGATTACCAGACTCAAAACTATGTAGTGCTAAAAACTGAGGTTCTGCCTAGCCAAAGACAAGGAAGGAAGACGGAGCTGTGCAAGGCCTGGGTAATCATCAGCAAGCAAAACAACTGCATTCTGACAGTGAACTGCACTTGTATGGCAGGGTATGAGAACTTGCATTTTTACATTTCTTTCTAAGCATTCAGTGTCCGCAGTTTAACCACATTTAACTGTTTTTGCTGAAATCATTGCTGCAATCAAAAACGAGTAATGTGTATGATTCAGCATAGTGTGAACTTACCTCATATGAAATGAGAACACAAACGTACACAAACGACTGCACTGCAAAAGACCCCTCCATTAAGCTCTTGAAGTTTGCGGATGACACTACTGTTATCGGCCTCATGCGGAACGGTGACGAGTCTGCATACAGACAGGAGGTGGAGGGGCTGGCTTTATGGTGCAGATACAACAACCTGGAGCTGAACACGCTCAAAACAGTGGAGATGATAGTGGACTTTAGGAGAAACCCCCCTGCACTCCCCCCACTCACCATCATGAACAGCACTGTGGCTGCAGTAGAGTCATTCAGGTTCCTGGGCACCACCATCTCTCAGGATCTGAAGTGGGACATTCACATAGACTCCATTGTAAAGAAAGCCCAGCAGAGACTGTACTTCCTTCGTCAGCTGAGGAAGTTCAACCTGCCACAGGAGCTGCTCGTACAGTTCTACTCAGCTGTCATCCAATCCATCCTCTGCACTTCAATCACCGTCTGGTTCAGCTCAGCTGCCAAAACCAACCTCAGACAGCGAATAGTCCGGACTGCTGAACGAATCACTGGCACTACCCTTCCTACACTTCAAGAACTGTACTCTTCCAGAGTGAGTAAAAGGGCTCGTAAAATCACTCTGGACGCCTCACACCCAGCACACTACCTGTTCGAACTGTTACCGTCTGGTCGGCGCTACAGAGCACCAAGCACAAAAACAGACAGACACAGGAAAAGTTTCTTTCCTCAGGCCATCTACCTCATGAACAGTTAAATATTCCCCTACTGTGCAATAAACGTGCAATACTTTCTCATACACACTTGTACACAGCACCTTATAACCTGTATATTTACAACATATCTGTACATACATTCAACATCCAGATCTTTTTGACTAACTGCATCTCTGTTTAATGTTTATTGCCTTTTCTTTCTTGTATTTAATTTTGTGTTGTCACTCGTCACTTTATGTACACTGAAAGCTTCTGTTGCCAAAACAAATTCCTTGTGTGTGTGAAGCACACTTGGCAATAAAACTGATTCTGATTCTGATTCTGAGAACTGCAGAGTCAAGCATTTTTAATTAGGTCCTTACTCCATTCAGCTCTTATGATGGCTGTTAGCCAAAGATGTCTGCGGTTGGCATTAATAGCAGTGTGGTGTATGGTAAAATTTAAGTTCGAATTTGGCATCCTACCGCACAACACGACATGTTTGCTATTGCAACTGGTCTTTTTTTGCAACCTGTATGCGCGGTTGAACCCGTGTGATGTCATGTGTGACGTAGGTTGGTAATTCTCCTATACAGAGTCTGTAAAAATAAGGAACAGTAAGAAGGCGTAAAAATTTTATTATTTATTTAATGAATATGGTTTTATTTACCCTTTAAAAATTTCATGTTTGATGTTTGCACTGTATGTTGATTTTATAAATTATGATTTTATTTTTGTTAAATGTTATGGCTTAGTATTTGATTCAGACTGTGAAAGCTTACATTGGAATTGAGTTTGGCCTAAATTGTTATGTCTTTAAAAGGCAAAAAAACAACAGAAAAGACAGAAAAAAGTTTTCCTTTTTCCCTAGAAAAAAAAACTAAATAAAATTTGCTCTAGACAACAGATAACACATTAGCGCCACCTATTGTTTGGTACAGTTATAGCATGTTGAAATTGATGTCAAAGGCTCTGTTGTTTCAGTGTTCGGAGGATGTGGAAGTGTCTAAACCACAGATGCTGTATTCATCCACAGCCTGGACCACCAGCATTCAGTATTACAGCAAGAGAAGTATATGACAAAGCATCGCAGATATTGCTAAAACATTCTTATTGCTAATACTTGGATTGAAATACATGCTTACGGAAACTTGTTGGGTCAAAAGTGACTTTTCATGAATTGGAGATTATAAGCGTCATTTTTTCTTTCACTCACAGTGAACAGAGGAGTCTTGTGTTTCTCCTGGACCACCTGCATCAACACCTGCATTTCTGCTCTGGATGAGGAGGAAAAATAATCAGTTTACAAGGAATAACCTGATCCTTATGCAAGTAAGAACTGATTAATAATGTTCTGTTATTATTTTAGCGCATAAAAGACCGATTTTAGCAAGATTTGTTTAGTTTAAAAGCTTTCAATGAATTAAAATTATCAGTATCAGCGATGTACAGCTGTAGTTTGTATTCATATGTTGATTAACTTTTATATTTTATCTTTTCATAGTAATTTTAGTTCAGGTTTGCAGTGTATACCAGTGTTGTCATTTTTATTGTTTATAATTGAAGTTTTATTTAGCTATTTTATAAACATCAAGTCAATCGAAATTACAACAAATTTACGGTAAAATCAAAATCTAAGTTTTTAAAATCATTTTAAATATATATTTTTTCCAGTTAATGTTCAAGAGAATGTAGTTTGGTTTCACTTTTGTTTTGTTTTTAGTTAATTATATTAATTTAATATATTTTGTTTATTGTAACAGTTCTTCAATGTTCAGACAAAAAACCCCACTTCTAATTCAAAGAGACAATTCAGAGGTGAACTAAAGGGAATAATCTCTCATCAAAGTGCAGATCACTTCAGACAGGGATTAAAAGAGGGATTAAAATGATTTTTTTTTCTCCATTAATCCGCAGCACACTCAAAATTCCTCTGCTATGAATTGACTTTTTTACTATTTAACTCTTGGGGGAAGGATCTGACATTGTTTTACATGTTCCTAGTTTCTACAGGATGGGCAGCGTTGACTTTGGCCCACTTTTGGAGATCATAGAGGCGAGTGATGAATGGCTAGATGACGATTTTCCAAGGTAAATATGCATATTAACTTTCATTCATTGAAGAAATCCCTGAATAAGGATCCCTCTAGTTCAATGCTTCCTATTTACAGTTGTCTTGACCCAGTTTATAGAGGCTTTTTATAAACAAAACAAAAAATACATATTTTATAATAATAAATCCTTACATTTATACAGCGCTTTTCTGGACACTTAAAGCACCACACATTTTTGGGGGGAATTTCCTCATCCACCTGAGTGATGCGACGGCAGCCATATTGCATCAGACCACACACAACACACCAACTGATTGGTGGAGAGGAGACAGAGTGATTAAGCCAATTATGATATGTGGATAGTTAGGAGGCCATGATGGACAGAGGCCAGTGGGCAAATTTGGCCAGGATGCCGGGGTTAAACCCCTTCTCAGATATCCTCGGATTTTTAACAACCACAGAGAGTCAGGACCGCGGTATAATATCTCACCCGAAAGACAGCGTTTAATAAGCAGAGTCCCCTTCACTATAATGGGGAGTTAGCACCCACACAGACCGCAGGTTGAGCACCCCCTGCTGGTATCACTTACACCACGTCCAGCAGCAACCTAGCTTTCCAATGTGGTCTCCCATCCTGGTACCAACTGGGTGCAGCCCTGCTTAGCTTCAGTGGGTGACCATGTGAGAGTTGCAGAGTGCTAGCTGCTTATTTGAGTGAACAGCAAGAAATAGGCCTAAATCATGTTTAAAAAATTGAATTGACTTACTATGGCTGACATCTTTGTTGGCAGTTATACAAGTTTTTTCATGTCCATGCTTCAGATTTTGACACTTCAGGTTGAGAACGGGTTAAAACAGCAGAAGCAACTCAGCAGACACCTTGATGTCAAAACGACATCCAAAAACATGCCAAAAATGCAAATCAATTTGTGGTCAATTGACTACCTTGATGTAAAAACAACATTAAATTGATAGCCAAAATTGGCATTCACATTTTTACATGTTTTGAACATTGTCGGATTGTCAGACACGAGGTGAACTGTGCTGCTCATAAACAAAAGCCCCAGGTAAACAATTATTCATTCCTTTCTCTTTCTTATAGACCAATTACCCTGTTTGTAAACATTCAGGATGTGCGTGCAGGGAGATGGCAAAAAAAAAACAAACGGGAGCGCTAGCATTGACAGCAAGGGGATTGACATCCAATGGGGTTCAGAGTTTGTTGTTGTCTTAGAAATAAGTTAGATTGATTACATGTTATATATTATTTACATAATGCTTTCAGCGTATTATAACAGCTTTTCACCCAGTGATAAGCGCAGTGATTAAGCAAAATTAACGTTAAAGTGAGCGGCGTTCGTCTGACAGGTCCATTTGTGATAGCACCCTCCCAATGGATACTGAATAAGACGAAATGACCAAGCATCCAGCCCGAAATATACAATCTCATTGAAGCTCCAAGGGATTTTACAAGAGAGAAGCTGAAGGCCTACAAATGTTTGAATGCCAACAATTTTGTTCTGTGTGGTCATGTGCAAGAAATAATGTTCCCTGATTACCAGATTCAAAACTATGTAGTGTTAAAAACCGAGATTCTGCTGAGCCAAAGACAAGGAAAAAAAGACGGAGCTAACGTTATGCAAGGCCTGGGTAAGCATTAACAAGCAGAACAACTGATTCTGACAGCGAACTACTCCTGTACGGCAGGCCCAGGGTATGTGAACTTACACACAGGTAAAGTTGGTTTTATATTCGCACATTCAGACTTTCTCCTTAATAATATAATTTCATAAACGTATTATTTACAAACTCTGAATAGCGAAATCATATTAGCAGCCAATGACTATCAAAGTGCAACATTGTTCACAGTCAAATAAACAGTGTTAATGTTGTTTTCAAGTCATGCAGGTTTTTTCAGACCGAATATTCAAAGTGCTGTGGGAACATGAGAACTGCAGAGTCGAGCATTTCTAATTAGGTCCTCACTTCATTCCGCTCCCTTTTAGCCAAAGACGTCAGCAGTCGGCATTAAAAGCAGTGTGGTGTATGGTAAAAGTTAAGTTTTCTATTTTTTGGCATCCTACCGCAAAACACGACATGTTTGCTATTGCAGCCGGTCTTTTTCTGCAACCGGGGACCCGTGTGACGTCATGTGTGATGTAGGTTGGTAATTGGTCTATAGCGTTATAGTTCCGACTTTGTAGTAGATCAACATTTGAGCTATAGTTGTATAGCCTATTGTTTGGGGAGCAACCCAGTAAGAAACTTGATATCAAAACGGCATTAAGTTGAGATCAAGCATGACGTCAAAAAACACGTCAAAAATGCATATCGATTTGATGTCAAAACCTTGACGTCTATTTGACATCCACATATTGATGGCCTTTTGACCACCAAAATAATGATACTAAAAGTATTACATATTATAACATAAAACAAAATTTTTCATCTAAAAGCTTCAATTACAAATTTACACTGGATTTCTATTTATAAAATGCATGTAAACAATTTTGACGTCAAAACAACATCAGATTGACATTTAACATTGGCGTCAAATTTTTTTAGGTGTTTTTGATGCCAATGTTAGATGTCAATCTGATGTCGTTTTGACGTAAAGGTAGTCAGCTAACATCAAATCGATTAGCATTTGTGTTTTTTGGACTTTTTGGTGTTGTTTTAACATTGAGGTGCCCAATGGGAACTTTTTAAAGATATTTTGGCAAATTTAAAAAAGTAATGAGACTCAAAGGTTTCAAGATGGTAAAATAATTCGAACTTCCCATCACCAGCACTAACTGCACTCTCCAAATTCTAGATTTAGTTGTATTGTGGCGTAAAATACATTACAGACCATTGTGGGATGGATAAAATTGGAATAAACTGGACTGCTGATGCATTAAACAGGACATTGACCCAAAACTAAACATTCAGTCACCATTCGAGATTCTTCCCTTTTGTTGAAAACAAAATATTATATTTTGAAGAATATTTGAAAACAGCATTAACTTCCATAGTATTGTGCTACTATGGAAGTCAATGGTTCCAACATTCTTCAAAATATCTCCTTTTGTGTTATACAAATAAAGGTTCAAAAGGGTGAGTAAATAGTAAGCTATTTTCATTTTTGCATGAGCTATCCCTTTAAAGGGTTCATACTGAAAAATGATTCCAGTCTGATTTGAATACCAAAGTTCATCATAGGCTATAGAGACAGATACAGTCCTGGCAAAATAATAATAATAATAAAAGGAAATGCGCATCATTTCCTCAGCGAATCGTGCACGAGATGCTGAGAGAGAGACGGAGCAGGTGCTGCAGGTCTCCTTAAATGGAAACGTGCCACATCATGTGACAGTGAGTCTGCCAACAACACAAGTAGCATCACCAGGAAAATGGAGGCAGGTCAGGCTTAGAGGAGCAGCTTCATCAGCACACGACAGCATGATGCTTTTCACATACTAAACAGCATTAAGACCATGAGATTTCACGCTAGTGTGGAGTGAGAACGAAAGCAGCCAGAAAGCTTTGTTCGTCTTACACAGCAGGTAAGCAAGAGCAGCTTCAATAGTGTATTTATTTTTATAATAATGCCAAAAATCTTAAATGTGCATTGATTAGAGCAACGTCATGTGAGAACAAAACTGAAATGTAAGAGTGCTGTTGTTGTTATAAATGTTGCTGAATGAAGTCTTTTTATTTGCATATGTTAGTAGTAATATGCATTTCTTGAGTGTGTTTTGCTGTATTGGTACTCACAACATGTCTTTCTTTTTGTCATTGTCTAAAATTAGCACGTTTCAGCATGGAAACAATGATAATAGCTAGTTAAATGGTCTTTTAGCACAGAAGCAGCAGCTGTGAACCCTATCAGCATTCACAACCCCCTTTATTTATTAGCTGCGTGTGCGCAGACCCCCAGGGCCTGTGGTGCTCATTAGCATATCACAATCTGCTCCGCTTTTAAAGGGGCAGTTTGCTCAAAAATGAAGATTTACTCTCCCTCGTTTGGTTTCAAACCTTTTTGATATTCTTTCTTCTGTAAAAAACAAGACAAAACAAGATATTCTGAGGAATGTTGTGCCCTTGACTATGCCAAAACAATTCTATGGAAGTCAGTGGTTACTGGTTTTCCAACATTCTTCAAAATATATTCCTTTGTGTTTGACAGAGGACATAAAATTAAACATGTTGATACCACGTTAGTGTTGAATAAATGATTAAGAAAGAATGTAATTTACATTTGTTCAGCCTCATGGACTAAAACTGCAGTCACACTAGAGTTTGAGCATGCGAAAATCCTTTCGTATATGGTGATTCGTAAAGGGGCAGGATAAAACAAGATGACTGTGCATCTATAAAGCGAGCAATTACTCCATATTTACAATTTCTGTACAGAGAGGTCATGTTTTGTTCATTTATTGGTCTCACACAATCACAGTATGAGATTTCACAGGTCAGAGTTCACCAAGCTTGAACTTTGAAATGCGGCGACATGTGAAACTTGTCTGCCACATAATTTGCATGCATATGAATAGAAGTCTTTAGGGCAAAAAGTGCAGCGTAATCTAGGCTTAAAGCATACATTATGTGGTATCAGCAATGTTAAGAATCAGTCGAGAAAATAATTGTCTCAATTTTCAATCAAGTTTCAAAGGTTTACTGGATGCTCTTGCAGAATAAACATAAAACCCAAGTCAAAAAACTGTTGATCCTTCTTTCTTACTTTCACTTTTTACCCTCTCGCCCATATAATGATAACTTATAAGAGTCCAGTAATAAGAGGACCAAACCATTGCAAACAAATATGGGGGAAGAAAGATCAAGAAATGTACAACAAACCCCGCCGGTCCTACACCACCCAACCTGCTCTGAGCTGGGATAGAAACGGCAACCTTCCGCATGGGAGTTGGTTGCTCTAACAAGGAGGCTAAAGACCATGGCCTCTGGTGTCAGTCGCTAAAGCACCATTTAGAGGTCAGAGGAGTGACGTTTACCTGCACAGCACTTCACTAGCTGGCCTCGGTAACACTCACCCTCCTAAACTGAACTCTTATCCGGGTCACGACACCAACGTAACCCCGCCGGTCCAACACCACCCAACCCGCACCGTGCTGGGATCAAACCGGTGACCTTTTTGCTTGGGAGTTGGTTGCTCTAACACGGAGGTTAAAGACCATGGCCTCTATCGACAGTCGCTAAAGCACCATTTAGAGGTCAGAGGAGTGAGGTTTACCCGCAGAGTTCTTCACTAGCTGTCCTCAGTAACAATCACCCTCGTAAACCATCTAGGTCACGGCACCAATGTAGCCTCCCCGGTCCTACACCACCCAACCCGCTCTGAGCTGGGATCAAACCAGCAACCTTTCTGCTTGGAAGTCGGTTGCTCTAACACTGAGGCTAAAGACCATGGCCCCTAGCGTCAGTCGCTAAAGCACTATTTAGAGGTCAGAGGTGTAAGCATTTCACTAGCTTTCCTCCGTTACACACACAAACTAAACATATCAATGGTCGTATATTGTATGTATTTGAGCACTCTATGAATAAATTGTAACCTATCAAATTCTGGCTCTTACAGGCCACTTCCTGCAGAGGGTGACATGGATTCTTCCTGTGCCCTGAGCGAAGGGAGAACTTGTAAGTAATTTTGTTTCATTCACAAAAGTTTATCTTAAAGGGTGAGTTCACGCAAAATTGGATATGCACTCACAGTTTACTCACCCTCAAGTGCTTCCAAACCTTTATGAGTCTCTTTCTTTTGTTGAACACTGACGATTTTGAACAATGTTCGACATCCATAGTAGGAAGAATAAATATTACGAAAGTCAATGGTGACCATTCTTGAAAATATATTCATTCTTGAATATAAAGAAAGAAGCTCAAACTTGGGGGTGAGTAAATGATAACAGACTTGTTTGTTTCCAAATCGCTATAAAATAGTTCATTTTCATTCTCATTATTCTCTATTGGCTCAGCTCCACCAAACTCTCTCCTCATTGGTGGAGCCGGAGGGGGCGGAGCTCACCGGAAGCGTCGCACACTGGTGGCGCCTGATATGAACTTGTCGTTGGACCAGAGTGAGGGGTCCTTGCTTTCTGATGACTTCTTGGATACGCCAGATGATCTGGATATTAACGTGGATGATATAGAGACGCCCGATGAGACGGATTCACTGGAGTTTATAACCAACGGGAATGATTTAGAGTGGGAGGGTAAGGATATGCGGTTCTTCACACATAATATTAGACAGACAGACAGACAGACAGACAGACAGACAGACAGACAGACAGACAGACAGACAGACAGATAGATAGATAGATAGATAGATCTGTAAATTGGTGAAAACACTTGAGTTATGTAAATATACTGTATATAGTCTTGCTTTTGGAGAGATAAACAAGTAGGCAAATAGACAGGAAAATGTGTTGGTGAAAAAGGGAAAGACTGGTATATTGTTTAATTAGTAGGTAAGTGGATAGATTGGCTGATAGATACATAGAGTAAAAAGTATTGTAGATTAATTAATAGATAAAGTGACAGGTACTGTAGATCAAAATAGCATTATAGTATAGTTTGAACTATACATTAGAAAAACATGTGAGTAGATATTTTTATTGGCAGGTAGTGAGTTACGTAGTAGAGGTCTGCATTCCTGTGGCTGTACTGCAGGAGCCGCAGGACCCGACCAGATTTCTTGCGGCACGGGAATAAATTTCTGAATAAAACGGTAGCGGTCGGTAACTCTGGTGTAATTTGAATGGGAGCGGGCAGTCTAGCAACACTGCAAAAAAAATGCTTTTCTTACTTAGATTTTTTGACTTGTTTCTAGCCAAAATATCTAAAAATTCTTACATCAAGAAACATTTTATTGGCAAGCAAAACATATTGTCTTGTTTTCAGAAATAATATGCCAATATTAAGTCAGTCTTACCTTAAAACAAGCTAAATAATTTGCCAATGGGGTAAGCAAAATAATCTTGGTCTTCCTTTTGATATAAGATTATTTAGCTTACCCCACTGGCAGATTATGTAGCTTGTTTTAAGGAAAAACATTTCAATTTGGCAGATTATTTCTGAAAACAAGACATTATGTTTTGCTTGTCTAGAAAATTCATCTTGATTTAAGAATTTTTAGATATTTGGACTAGAAACAAGACAAAAACAAGACAAAAAATCTAAGTAAGAAAAGCATTTTTTGCAGTGAATATAGCGTTCCCGAGTCCTGACATTATTTTGGAACAGCATGATTTCCTCATTCTTACTGAGCACCGGTACAGCCAGTGCTCATCTGCAGTCTTCATCTGCATAACAGTCCTCAGAATGAGCTTTACCAACACGGGAGAGCAAATTGAAGATGCGCTGTCCTTTAGCTTGCATTAGAAAACGGTCAGTTTACTGTTAGGAAACCCGCATGAGGCAAGCCTGATAGATGGGAGTCTTTTTCATGCGTAATAGTAGCAAATGGAAAAAAATAACACTGTGCAATGTGATAATACCTCAAAAGTTTTACCCTTTAGCAGTCACAAGACTGGAACCTCAGGTTTAAGGCGGCACTCATGTCTCATCACAAAGGGTGAAACAAAACTGACATTTAGCCTACAATTCTTGCACAACCTACAGTTTTATCTGTTACCTTTCTCTTTTGGTAGTACTCAACTCAAACTTGAGATTTTGGAAACCAGATCTAAACTGAACCGTCAGGTCGAGTAGAAAATTATTCTAAGCAGGCAGCAGGTGAACAAAGGTTGAATATACAAAAAATATATAAATATATAAGAAATTTGTCCCGCGCAGACCTCTATTACATAGTCAGAGACTCTATTTATATATCTATTATTTTCAGATGACACTCCAGTCGCCTCGGCCAAAGCGCCTCCTGCTGACAGCGACGCTGATGGAGAAGGTGTGGACGGGACGGGTGCCAACGGGCGCTTGTGGAGGACTGTGATCATCGGGGAACAGGAACATCGCATTGATATGCAGGTCATACGGCCCTATCTGCGAGTCATATCACACGGAGGTGCGCCACGTTAATAATGAGTCTTCATTTATAAAGTTCATAGGCTTGAGTCTTGAGTTTGCATCTTCTCTCTGTTCTTTAGGATACTATGGTGAAGGCTTGAACGCCATCATTGTGTTTACAGCATGTTACCTCCCTGACAGCAGCTGCTCAGATTACCATTACCTGATGGAAAATCTCTTTCTGTACGTGAAAGGCTCAATCAATTTTTAATAAATATCCAAAATTTACTAGAACTGTGTTATATATATTGCTAACTTATGTACTTACATTATTCCTAATGTTGTGTGCAGTTTTAATTTGTAAGATGGAGCATGTGTTTTTTATGCTAATGATGTCACAAAGCTTAATAATAATAAAAACTCTGCTGTTTTTGTGCCTCATTGCACTTGTCTCGTTTCTCTCATTTGGCTTCTTTCAGCCTTACTCTTGCTTCATACTGAGTCCCATAGGATGATGAAGACCACAACTCCCATAATTCCACACTTAGTCATCAAACTACGTCTTTGTTTGTTGCGAATCCACACCCTCTAGTGGCCAAAATAACATACTGTGCCTTTAAGTGATGCCAAAAACAGCTAATGTAGGCTGTAGAATTATCTTGTCCTTTGTTTTCTTTATTTTTATCTTGGCTTCACCCCTGTTCTCAGGTATGTGGTGAGCAGTCTGGAGATGCTGGTGGCGGAGGATTACTTGATCATCTACATGAATGGAGGAACGCCGCGGAGTAAAATGCCTGGCATTAGCTGGCTCAAGAAGTGCTACCAGATGATCGACAGAAGGTACTGAAACGTGGATCTCGTTAATCCAAATGGTTTTTATAGATGATCTTTGGATAATGTTTTTAATATTCTTCCACAGACTAAGAAAAAACCTGAAATCTCTGATCATTACTCATCCCTCCTGGTTTATCCGGACCGTCATCGCAATTTCCAAACCCTTCATCAGGTAAACATCATGGTCATCAAAACATTAAAAACTAAGATTGGTAAAACTAAGAAAGGCAAAATATTAGTTGACTATTCTAAAAAAAACAATGTGTAATATATGACCATTTTATTTTCTATTTAAAGTGAAAATGAAATGAAAACAAAACATAAAATGATGTTATAAAATTACCCACTCTCATGTTGTTCAAAACCCCTGAAACCTTCGTTCAGAACACAAATTAAGATATTTTAGATAAAATCTGAGAGCTTTTAAAACATCCTCAAAAGGATTCCCCCCAGCCTCTCTCTGATCCCTGGGGCTCTGTGCTGATTGTGGAAATTCAAAATTGACCCAAAACAAACCATTACGATGGGCTAAGATTGGCAATGATAAGTTGAAAAAGTGGTATGACCAGTGTACTATTTATTTAAAAAATAAATCAATTCTTAAAACCAAGCTCCAAGAACATTTTTGTGTGCCAAAAAACAGTTAAAATGACTCTTGTTCGAGTCAGCAGTACAATATTCAAGCGTCGTATTACCCATAGTAAATGCACACCAGTTTTTTGGTGAACAAAAGTGTTCTTGAAGTTTCGTATCAAAATGGAATGTTTTGACAACGATATTGTTTCCTTTCAACTTTAAACATCTTGGGATCCTTTTTGTCAATGGAGGATAAAAGAGCTCCTGGATTGCATCTAAAATATCTAAATTTGTGTTCCGAAGTTGAACGAAGGTTTCAGGGGATTGGAACGACAGGATGGGTGAGTATATACATTTTTGAACGAACTAACCCTTTAAGCAAAATTATTAATAAATCCGTCATCATTTTCTGCTCTACAGCGTGAAGTTCATGAATAAGATCCGTTATGTGCACAGTTTGGAAGAGCTGGAAAAGTTTGTTCCCATGGATCATATTCATATCCCAGAATGCATCTTACAGTAAGGAGATGTCACACAAACATATTTTAGTGTATAATAACCAAAACTCTAACCTGATTCTGAGGTCAACGTGTCTGTTTTTGCAGATTTGAAGAGGAACGGTTGAACGCTAGAAAAGAGAGGTAATCATGTAAAATCTGGTTCATTTGGCTCCTTTGTGTTGTATTTTTTTTTTTGACAAACTTCTATTGTGATTGGTTGGTAACATACCCATTTATATTTGTAGACTGGAGCAGGAACAGAACGAGCAACAGCATCAAGAACAGCAACAAAAGCCAACCAATCCAGAGAGGTAAGCAAACAAACAAATCAATATAAAATGATTCATATGATTTTGTGTTTTTATATATATATATATATATATATCCAAATGACAAAATCAATGTCTTTCCACAGGATCACAGCAATTGAAGAACCTGGACTTTGAGTGGGCGAGCTTTAATGTTTTTGTTGCTGATCTTGGATCATTTATCATATTTCCAAATTATTGAATTAATACACCTATTATAAGACTCAAAACTGTTCTCAGATCAGCATCAAACAGAAACTTTACATGAAAGTTAAAGGGTGAGAAATCCACTTGCTCTCGCTTTCGTCTGCAAAGGCACAATTTTAAAATATGAAATCTCCACCAACAGATGGCATTACGCACAGAGAAACGTCACTGTTTTTGGTAGCAGGATGTAACATCGTGCATTGTAGCCTTTTCCCAGTTGTTGCTTTTTAGGTCGCTGTTCCCTGCTTTTTGGTCCTTGAGAGAGTCACGTGACCTGCCTTCAATTGACAAGTGTATGTCCGCTCAGGATTTGATTGGTGAACAATTGGTGGTGCATGTCGATTTCCAAGCATCGCAACAACCGCTTCTGTGCTTCTCTGTGTGTATGCGCCCAAATCGAATGTAACTTCCATTTTGCCATTTATGCTTGCCTGGAATCCTTTATTGGATGATTTTTTGAATGTTTTAACCTCTATCATAAGGGATAGTCCACCCAAAAATGAACATTTTGTCATCATTTTGAGCATAAAAGAAGATATTTTGAAGAATGCTGGTTACCCATTGACTTCCAGTGTATTTGTTGTTCTCACTATGGATGTCAATAGTTACTGCTTTTCAACATTCTTTGAAATAATGTTTTTTTTTGCATTCAAAAGAACAAGGGTCAGTAAAAAATGACAGAATTTTGATTTTTTTGGGTGAACTAACACTTTAATGACCAGCTTTTGTACATGATAAGTGCCAGTCGTCTCTCAAAGCATTTTGACATTACTCAGCAGTATTTATGTTGCCTTCTGTTTGCTATCAGAATGGTTCAAAATAAAATTTCTGTTAAATGTATGACTATGATGATAATTTGTGCTTTTTTTTAAACTTTATATATAATTTTCTGAAAGCTAATTGATAAACAAATTGTCAAAACTATATATAAATATATTTGAGCCACGATGTAAAAGCAATTCTTGCTTAAATTCAAAACAAAGGTATGATTGTACATAATAACATCAAACAGATTGACGTAGATAGCGAGTTAATGGAGTCACAAGAAAGATCATATCCATGATGTCACAGACTATTTCTGTATGAATGTATGTGACTATCAGCTGTCTTTATGACGGAGTGACCAGTCACACTCTCTTTGACCTAAGTTAAAGCATAACTCTCACTGTCATGGACGTTTGTGAATGGGATACATTTCTATTTCATGATAATCTTGTGTTTTTCTTCAATTGAATTTAGCAGTTCTAGTCTGAAATTCAAATAAGAGTAATTAATTTTGCTTATTAACATGGTTAAAAGACATTAGTTATTAATATTCATTCATGGGGTAAATATAAAAGTGTACAAGATATCCTTGACATGTGGTACAATCACACATCTTTGGTGTACTGTAATAACTGTGCCCACCCACATGTAGGCATGTGATTTCACCCCCCATTGAGGCTTTGGGGAACGTGGTGCCCTACAAGTATCCCACAGGATTATTCTGTCTGTGGGACCCTTCACCTAAATATCTAAGGGTCCATTCAGGATATCCATTAAAACAAAATGCCATCAAATTAACACTATTCTTGTGAGCTGATATTACAGGAAAGCATGTGATATCTACAATATATATTTATAAACAATAGTTTTATTATATACGTTGTTATATATATATACATACATACAAACATACATACATACATACATACATACATACATACATACATACATACATACATACATACATACATACATACATACATATATACATACACACACACATTAATGATTGAATGATTCAAATAATGTGCTCTACAATTCTATAAATAGGTCAAGCTTTTATTTCAAAGGACATTTTGTGCGGATTAAGAACAGGAGTACTCAAAACTTCACTTTGATTATTTTATCTAAATAAATGTACTAATTTTGTCTTCTATGAAATTCCTGTGAATTTTTGGGCTGACTCAGAGCTACAGTATGTTCTCACTGCACGAGCCGGGATTGGTTGTCTAGCACGTAAGCCACGCCTTTTCCGTGACGTACACGTTTGGATATATTCCCACGTGCAACTAGGTTCTTATAACGCATCAGACACAACGGAGATAAGACTGCGAATTCAGCTTTGAGTCGAACTTTTTTTTTATTAATAACTCTTTAATCCCAAGCGTTTTGCGGCATCTAATTTGAATATCTCCTACCAGACTGGATACAATGAAGTACATCATTGGAATAGGAGGGTAAGTGACTTTCCAATAATACTATGAGCTTCAGAAGTTACAATGTTTACTATCCAGCCATGTGCTTTTAAATATTTTCAAGGTAATGTTAAAATATTTTAGTGGTGGTTTTGTTTGTTAAATTCTTGTTGTGTTTATTCCCATTCGTGACGTTTTGAAAGTGTGTTTTCACACAATCGCGAGGTTTGAAGCGTTTCTTTAAGTTTTGAGCGGGAGATTTAAAATTTTGAGCGCGCCGAAATATTTGAATGTTTTTACCCGTCAATCGCGCCCTAATATCACTAGTCTTTTGTTTTTCATATATTTATATTGTGTATAAAATACATTAACAGTATTTTAAGCTGTTTTCTTTTTAAAGTGTAATGTTTTATGTTGTTTGTGATTTGTAATATGCCTCACAACCTGACTTTAAACAAAGGACTAAATATTAGAATAGCCAAACGTCCGAAGTAGTTATTGTTATAATAGTGTAATTTTTAAGAGATTATTGTATTCAGCACTTGTGGAAATGATCAACAATGCAATCCTGGGGTTGGTTTGTTGTCATTAGACAGCTGAAGGGCTGACAATACCATCCCGCCATTTTCACATGAATAAACCTTTAATATGCACGCTTAAATCGAACAGTACACTTGAAGTGAATTTAACTCTCCTCCATTTTGCCTAAAGTTTAGTTTGGCTTTATTGTTTTAACATTCTTTTTTTATTTATTTATTTATTTTTAGTGTGACTAATGGTGGTAAAACCACCCTGACGAACAGGTTAATACAAGCCTTACCAAACTGCTGTGTGGTTCACCAAGACGACTTTTTTAAGGTGAGTTCATTTATATGTATTATTTATTACATATTTCTAGTTTTGTCAAGGCTACATCTAATATATCTTTCATAAAATAGAACAATTGCAGTATATAGTTTCCTTTTGTAATGTTTAGGTAATTAAATGTAGTATTTTTAAAATACATTTTTTATTGGCTAATTTTAAAATGTAGCTCTGTTTTTTCCTGATTTAGTAATGCATGCATGGGTTTAGAATATAATGTTATGACAATAATCCAAGTAATGATATTGGATTTCATTTGGTTAAATTTGGTTCTGTTTGAAATAGCTTGTGAGAGCTCAAAAATGCTGGTCCAAGATCAGTTTCCTCCTATCTCTCAAGTTGTATTCATCAGGTTATGATGGCCGAGACCTGATTCTAGATCAGCAGTCTGGCTCTCTAGCACACATGATGGCAGATGTAGATGATGGCATTTGCTACAGTGTTTTACTGGTCACTGTTATTTCAGCCGCCGGATCAGATAGCAGTCGGAATGGACGGCTTTAAACAGTGGGATGGTAAGGAAATATATGGTAGGAGAGAAATAACTCCTCATTCTAAGCATCGCCCTCCCGTAACAAAGACTTTACAATGTCTGTCCCTCCCAACCCATTTACATTTCTCTCCAGTGTGGCTTTGCTTTAATTAGACATTTAAAAATCGAACTTTCAGTTTTTCGTTCTTTCTCTAAAAGCTTTGGTTTTGCTTTTGTAGTGATCGACGCTTTGGATATGGAGGCAATGGTGAACACCATCAAGGGTTGGCTGGAGAACCCAGTCAAATTCGCTCGCTCCCACGGCATCCAGGTGACACCTGCCACAGAAATGGAGGATCCCGAAAGCCAAGTGCACATACTCATCGTAGAAGGATTTCTGCTGTACAACTACAAGTGAGTGAGAGATTTTGACTTTCGTAGGCCCGAACTGCATGAATGGTAAAGATTAGCTTCTGAGAACGTTGGGTAACATGTGATTAATGCATATTTAAGAAGGGGACATGGTGTACATACAAGCCACGTGACACGCCCCTGCATCGCTGTAGATAAGGCGGCACGTGGATGTGCATGTGTTGATTTGCGAGCTGGCTATGTAATCAGTAAATGAATTCGCTCACAGTTTCAGAGGTGTTCGCTTTTAGGTTGTGACATATTTTTTTTATCTTTTTTTCTTCCCCAAACAGGCCTTTGCTTGACGTCTTTGACAAATCTTACTACATCACCATTCCATATGAGGAGTGCAAAAAAAGGAGAAGGTGTGGTAAAGTCACAATTAAACATTAATTCTGCTAATATAGAAGCTGATTATGGTTGATGAGACCAAATTGTTAGCCTAAATTTATTCTATTTCAAAGATTTCCTTATTGCTATTTTACATTTCAGTACATTTTTAAATATAATAGTTTAATAACAAATTTTAAATAACCAATTTATTTTGTCTTGATGCATAATATTTTACAAATTTTTGAAGATACTAGTATTTTAACTTAATTTAAAGGCTAAACTAGTCAAGTCATTGGACAACAATTTGTTTTGTAGCGAAAATCGAGAGGCTAATAATATTGATCTCTGCAATGAATAAAATGTCAAATTATTCCAAATCAAATAAGACTTTCTGCAGAAGAAAAAATATAACTGCAAATACTCTGAAAAGCTTCCTTGCCTCTAAAATGCCACTTTAAAATTAAATTTAATCTAATAATTTTGTCTCTAACTGCATATTTATTATTTATTTCAGTACAAGGCAATACACCGTTCCAGACCCTCCCGGGCTGTTTGATGGTCATGTGTGGCCCATGTACCTGAAACACCGATTCGCCATGGAGAACTGCGGTTTGCCAATCGGTACAGTCTAACGTTTTCAGGCTGCTGAGTTTGTAAGTGTAATATTTTGGATAAATACTTATTTTGTGTCGCATTTATTTCAACAGAATACTTGGATGGCTTGAAAATGAAAGATGAAATTTACAACCAAGTTTACGAAGACATTCACAACACACTCCTGAATCGTTTATAGGTGAGATATCCAATCCGAATCTTTTGTCTGAAAATTAATTGTAAATATTTGTGAGGTGTTATAAAAGTAACTCGTTTGTCTTTCAGCAGGAGGAGGCTGCCGCCCACTGACTGTACATTATTGTAAATACTAATGTTACTTAAGGCCTTTTTGTTTTTTTAACATGGAAATTTTTGTAAATATTTTGACTTGAATGTAACTTAAATCCTTGTTTTGCATTATTTTGTGGACAGTGTCCATATTTTACGTTTTTATTTTAAAATTGTTTTGCCTTTCAAAGCACTCTGTTCAAAGACCTTGTTCTGGAAATAAGTCTGTTTACTACACCGCAAATGAATTTCCAAATGTTTTCAACATGCTTGTACCAATAAACATTGTGCTTTAACTTTACATTGTTATATTTTGCATTTTTATTTACTTTTTGCTGTACAAAAGGATAATCTATATTCATTTTAACGTGGTTCACTTAACCATTGTTGAATAACATTATAGTGTATTCTTTCTTACCAATGTCCTGGGTTTGATCATGACCATATATTTAGCTTTATGTACAGAATTAGCTGAGGGAATAGTAAAATACTAGGAAATATGTGCATTTTAAGCAAAGAAAGATGCATAACCAAATCATTAATGTTTTTCCCCCTAGTAAAGTTGTCTTTAAAATTAATTAAAACTTGACAAATAACATGTCTGGGTGTATCTTATGTTTCCAAATTGCCTTGTATTGCATTTAAAAGGTTATATTTTTGTCCAAATAACCCATGTATACAGAGATTTCCATTATCAAATAATCAGCTCTTCCTGTTACACAAATTTCAGCTCCGCTCTACTATTTATTGCTGTGTCAAATAAAAGCCTATGCTAACATTCAACCTGCATGAAAACAAACAACGTCTAGACTCTTTCCTGAATAAACCTTGAGCTCATTTTTAAACTCATGCTCTTTCAATAGTGTGCCTTTTCTTATATGACGTATGCCTACACATTCACATTAAATATTTGTATAATGAATGAAGAGTGGAAAGGAAAAGTCAGGACATTAGCATAATGTCACCATTAAACGACTAAACATTTTTGTTGAGCAGATTAAATTCTGGTGATGATGACGTAGCTGAAATTAGTTTGGTGTCTTACTGATTTTTATATGTAGCCATTTTGTTCACATGGCAGTAATAAGTGCTTCTATAACAATACAACAAAAACCTTAGTTCTTACTCCCTCTAGTGGTGAGTCCAATGATCTACAATAAAATAAATACTAAAGGTTTTTAGCTAGTTTATTAACCTGAACCATAGTTGATTTATTAAATAACATTTGAAAACAATTAAATAAATACTTAACATATGTGTTTCAATGTGATTTATTAGTAATGTACATTTAATTATTTGATAAATGTTTACAAAAATTTGCTTTACAATTTTTTTTTTTAAATGTGCAGTTTTCTTAAAAGCTGTGTTAAAACGATTGAAATAAACATTTAAATGTGTCTGTTAATTAGTCCATTTAAAAGGCGACATATGCATTTTAATTCTTAAATCATTAAATCAAATTCTACATTTTATTTTTAAGTGTCACTCCTGGTCTTCCATGTGGACAAAAGCACTATTAAAATAGCAGCATATATACTTTTTGTAAAACTTCCGAGAGGAAAAAGTAGGGAATATCCAGAGAAACGCCTCATTGGACCGCCTTCATCTGTACTTGAGCTCTTATAAAAGTGTTGGGAATTAAAATATTGCACATTCTAATGCCAAGCCTGATAGAAAGTACTCAAATTATAATTTTAATATGACTAAATATTCATTTATTTTCTACTTATCCATACATTTATGTGAACTGGTGTTTTTTAATACTGCACAGAACCTTGGAGCCTGGCAACACAAGGTTAAATGGGAAACTAATGGGCAGGTTTACAGTTTACTGAGCACTAGCTCTCAATATCATGCACCTGTTTCTGGAAAACAACATGCAAGATTCTTACTGAGGAGGCAGATTATGCCAACTTTCACAGGCGGGATTTTCATGGGACAGTTTGCCAAAACAAGGATGCACACAGCTGGACATGTGGTGGGTTCAAGCTCTGTGCCAGACCACAGTGGTTTGAATGCAAAACACATGATGTCAGGCCACATCAGGAATAATAATCAGTTGCCTTTGCATGCAAAAAGAGTTGCACTTTCTTCAGATGAAACTCTGCGCACCCAGACCTGGCATTATAGGACATCACCAACTGGAACAACTACACCTGGACCAGTAAAAACTTCAGAGATATCAAGAGCACCACAACACCATAAGATTACCAGCCAACTAGTGCCAAAACGACCATCACCCACTGCAGCTACTGGAAAACCAACCACTTCTGAGAAACCGCATGCTAAACCTCAACCTGCTACTAATAAATCTAAACTTTTCGCTAGTTTAGATGCACCTTCAGCATCTGTTAATGTCAGAAATGTTAAAAACCCTCTCGTCCAAGTTGAAGCAAGAGGAGGTGAGAGTATGATTGATGAACCAACGAATCTTCAAGCAAACGGAAACACTCTCTATAATCTGCTCCCGTATGGAAACACCAACAGACCTCCTCAGAGAGAAACAGATCATGGCACAAGGTATTTCGTTAATGGTAAGGCAATTTTTTTTTTAGCTTTTTTTGTTCTGTGTACTGATTATAAATAACGTTTAGAGCACTCGGCTTTAAAAGTTCGCTCGTTTTTAGTAGTTTTAAAAGGTAATTTCGCCATCTCTAAATTATTTGGTCAATCGTTGCGTTTGTGTTATTTGGCGCCCACTGTTGGCCAAATATAAGCTACTACAAGACACAATAGAAATCTGAGAGAAACGGGACATGTTACAAGGTATTTCCTGAATGGTAAGACAACATTTGTGCCTTTTTGTTCTGTGTACTAATTGTAAATGATGATTAAACTTGCTCAGCTGTTTTGAAATAGAGTTTTGAACAATTTGACTCGTTTGTGTTTTTTGACGCCCACTGATGGCCAAATGTTACATATAACACAAAAGAAGAACTGTACACTTTTGACTGTATTTGTGGTATAAACTGATATAAATGATATGCTTGTCTTGAGGACATGAAAGTATGATTGATGGTGATCCATCTTAAAGTAAATAGAAACTCTTTCTAAAACTTGCTTTTGTATGGAAATGTGAACATATCTCTCCAGGGTGGGTATGATTTTTGCCAAGTAGGATAATAATCTATGTTCATCCTGGAACATCTTTAACTGTTTGAAAATGTAATCCATACCTAATTCCTAACCCTAACTTTAAATTGTTCCTAAAGTCAATAGTTGGAAAACAATAATGTAGGAGAACATATCCCTAACTGAAAGGTTAAACTTAACCTAAACTGTAAATTTATCCCTCAAATCTGATTGGCATGTTGTTCCAGGATCAACAGATGTTAATCCTGTTAATCTTGTCCTACTTGGTGAACTCGCACTAACCATCACCCCAAAGAGAAATAGGTCATTCTAGGTATTTCCATAACGCCATAGCAACATTTAGGCCTTTTTATTCAGTGTACCATTTGTAAATAACAAGCACAAGCAGCTTAAGCATATTTGTAATGCATGTATAACTATAATAAACTGATGACAGTACTTGCCATGGCTTCAGATGAAAAGTCACTATTTTACATCTTGAATTCGCAAGTGTTTTTATAGCCATTTAAAGACAAATTGAGAGATCTAACTATTTATAGACTATACCCTAGACAGTAATTATATTAAATAGTTGTGATTATAATTGGGTTCTAAGTTGCATTCTCCATGATGTGATCTTTTTTTTGTGTATAGTATTTTTATGCAAATTGTGTGGTAACCATGCTTAAGTATGATAATTGTTTTAGTTAAAATAATCTTTTCCAGGACTACCTGATCTCATTCCTGATCCATACTATATCCAAGCAGCATCTTATATCCAAAGAGTCCAGATGTACACATTAAGATGTGCCGCAGAGGAGTACTGCCTTTCAAGGTAGTACTGACTCTATTTGGCAACCAAACTAAAAAGCCAGCAAAAATGTGAGACCTTTTGACCATTATAAATTGGTATTTTCCTTTTTCCTCTAGTTCAGCGTACAGCTCGAGGGTGAGGGACCTTGATTACAGAGTGCTTCTCCGATTTCCTCAGAGAGTCAAAAATCAAGGCACAGCAGATTTTCTCCCTGTGAAACCACATTATGATTGGGAATGGCACAGCTGCCATCAGTAGGTTTATCACAGTTTTACGTTGTACAACATTCACCAATATTATCTCTACATGATATTTTAGCAGACACTTTTATTCAAAGATGCTTCCAAATGAGAATTATTCATGATTTATGGTAGCCTTCTGGTGCCACATGCATGGTAAATACATTGTAAAACGTTTCACTTGGTTAAACCCAAGTTCACCTGAGCTGCCTTGAAAATGTGAGTCAACTCAACTTTGAGAGATTCTTTGTTTCAATGTAAGATGTTGAGTTTTAGTTAAATATATTGTGAAACTTAACATCTTAAGTTGAAACAAAGAATCTCTCTAAGACTCACATTTTCAAGGCAGCTGGTGAACTGGAGTTTGTAAGTTTAACCAAATAAAACGTTTTACAGTGTACTAATATAAAAACTGATTTAATTTAATGTATTTTAACTTGAGAAATATTATTTTTTATTATTAGTCAGTAATTTTTGTGGGGTCACGGTGGCGCTGTGGGTAGCACAATTGTCTCACAGCAAGAAAGTCGCTGGTTAGAGCCTCGGCTGGGTCAGTTGGCATTTCTGTGTGGAGTTTGCATGTCCTCCCCGTGTTCGCGTGAGTTTCCTCCGGGTGCTCCGGTTTCCCTCACAAGTCCAAAGACATGCGGTATAGGTGAATTGGGTAAGCTAAATTGTCTATAGTGTATGTGTGTAAATGAGTGTGTATGGGTGTTTCCCAGTGATGGGTTGCAGCTGGAAGGGCATCATATGTAAAACATATGCTGGATAAGTTGACGGTTCATTCCGCTGTGGTGACCCCTGATTAATAAAGGGATTAAGCAGAAAAGAAAAGACATTTTTGGGGAATTGGGTTGAAGTGTTTGTACTAGGGTTCTAATACTGCTTTCAAGTACTCAACAAATGGATTTCATGTTACATAGAAATTCTCGGTTTTATTTTTTAAGGGAAAGTCTGATCTTCTCAAGCTGCAGGAAGGACATGACATTTGTTTCATCAATGTAGAGCAGCGGGGAGGGTCTTTTTGTTTCCAGTTTAGTAAAATCAATCTACATTCCCAAAGTGTTATAAATCTGTTCATTGTTTGTTGATTTTTAGATAGTTCTATATCAGTGATGCCAAAATCTGTGGTCCCATCTGAGAACAGAGGAGAAATGATGGGGATGGTTTAGAGATAACTTTTTTGGTTGTTTTATTGTTAAAAGCTAACTAAAATTTTAATTTTAATTAAATAAGGTAAATTAATGCGATTTAGTGTAAATGTACTACTGTCAGTAACAGATTTTGGTGAGCAAATCAAGGCAAAGGCAGATTCTGCTTGACTAGTGTATACAGCATTGAACTCCACTGTGTTCATTCATTCATTCAATTTTTTTTAGGCTTAGTCCCTTTATTAATCTGGGATCACCACAACGGAATGAATCGCCAATTTATCCAGCGTATGTTTTATGCAGCGGATGCCCTTCCAGCTGCAACCCATCACTGGGAAACATACATACACACTCAATCACACACACACTACGGCCAATTTATCTTACCCAATTCACCTGCAACATGTTTTTGGACTTGTGGGGGAAACCCGGAGCACCCGGAGGAAACATGCAAACTTGTGCTACCCACTGCACCACTGTGCTGCCCTCCATTGTGTTATAAATGTGATTGTTTGTCTTATTGCAATAAGTTATTGTTTTAAATGTTTTTACTGCATTATTTAATAGGATTTAAAATAATGTTTTCTATTTATTTTTAAAATATTATAAAATAAATTAAGAAATTACCCATGGCAACTTTAATTTAAGACAATTTAAGGATATGAAATGTATCAAACATTTGCTTTCAGTTTTATTGTTTATGCTTACATATAAAGTGCCATAACTACTTTCCAAACCTTTCTGATTGAAACAAACATAATTTCCAGTCAAAAATGATCAAACCCATCAAATGGTTAAATGCAAAATCACAAACAACTTTCTTAGGTCTTTATGGGCAAGACAAAAAGGTTATTTAGATGATTAAAATTTTACATTGTTACATGTCACATTAAGTAAATATTATTTCACTGAACATCTTCCCAAAAGATTTTTATGAAACCCAGCACAGTTCGCATGTGACAAAAATATCTTTTTGAAAGATTATTTGTAAGATTATCAATCAAAACATATCTTTTATATTTTAAAGTTAATCTCTTTGACTTATGTCATTTACATTTTATGCATGTTTGTGTTCTTGCCAGCTACAAAAGTGTAGTTAAAATGCACTCTTATTAATTTCTTGATAAAGACGTGAATATTTTACTAAATTGCGTTATTGTATTTTTGTCTTATTCTTAAAAGGCATTTTCACAGCATGGATGCCTTCAGCAATTATGACCTTCTGGATGCTGCTACGGGCAGAAAAGTGGCTGAGGGTCATAAAGCCAGTTTCTGTCTGGAAGACACCAGCTGTGATGCAGGAGTGAGGAGAAGATACGCTTGCACAGCTCACACACAGGTCAAGAGAAAACACTTACTCATTTCACTACAAAATATCTAGCTTTTTTTTCACAATTAAGCTGATGTAAAACTCTTTCTCGGAGCAGGGATTGGGCCCAGGCTGCTACGACACCTACCATGCTAACATCGACTGCCAATGGATTGATATTACAGATGTTTCTCCTGGAGATTATATCCTGAAGGTGAGTTTATAGGCTGTAATTTTATTATTTAGGGACACCAAACATTTATTAAAAACTGTTGCTCATTTACAGGTAACAGTAAACCCAGGTTTCCAAGTACAGGAGTCGGATTTCTCCAATAACGTTGTTAGATGTGATGTCAGATATACAGGATTGTACGTCCAAACGAATAACTGTAGGATCACTGCGTGAGTTCTTTTAAAGCATGCGCTAAATCTGACAACTCATTGTTTTTATTATTGTGAAATACACTTATGATGTCTATTTTCCCCACAGATATTGATCTAGTGTGTTCATCCAAACCTCCAGGGGTGCTCTAAGCTGAAATCATCCAAACACAACACTGAATCACAGTGAGATCGATTGTTTAGGCATTTATGTTATTTATTTTAAATGATACTATGTGGGTTGTTTAATGCTTGATTCTGATTGGCTGATGAACAATCCTGGGTGTGCGTTTTTTTTCAGATAAACACACAGCTGAAATAGTTCCGGCAGGTTTTGAGCACATTACAGCTCCATATCACTACGTTGAATGATTTTAGTTATTTCACAGCTACAACAGTCAAAAATCACATCAAAACACAACAGAAGGCTTTGGATGAGATGTGTGAGGAACTAGTGCTACACACAGGAGCAGATTGAGTACAAAAACCTGACAAATGTCTGAAATACAACATCTGAACTGTTTAGCTGACGGAACCATGGAATAAGTGGAATAATTCACTTCGGTCTATTGAAATACTAGAAAATAATGTACACCAGAGGTGTAACATCACCAACGGCCCATCATCAATTATTCCTTACTTATTGGTTTATGTTCTTGGCTAGCAAAGTAACTTATAATCATTAAAGCTAAGCTAGCCACCGGTAGGAAACCAGACACTTTCTTATTTAACACATTAAAACAATTTTTTACAAAGACATAGAATAGATATCATTTGAAAATGTACATTATATTGTATTACTGCATTTTAACTATGTATACGTTTGACATCTTTAAGCTTTTATAATTTTGATTGTAATGTTATAATGTGCACCTTTGTAAGGGTGTGCCCACCGAAGCTTTTTTTTTTTTTGCTCTGCAGAAATGAGAATGATTTTATGAATAAAATAAATAAAAATCTGTTTCTTCAATGATCAAAGTGTTTTAAAAAATGCAGAAAAACGCAGCTGGCATTTTTAAAATACGGCACTTCCATTGACAACAACCGAAAGAAGAAAAAAAACTAAACTAAAAACTGCATTTTTAAAAAGCCAAAATCTGGCATTTCTGCAGTGCAAAAACACTTCGGTGGACATGTACCCTAAAGCTGCTTTGGAAAAATAATGAAGTGAAAAGTACTATACAAATAAACTAACTGAATTGAAGCTATAAGCACAAACAAAAATGCTGTATGACGTATAGCTTCTTATTTATTGATCTTTTCTAATTTATAAGTTTTTTTATATACATTTAATTTTGTGCCTTTATTTCTGTATTTTGTCATTTAGCGTTGAAAATAAATGTGTTTTAATCAAGAAAGTTGTGTTTTAAAACGACATATGCCATTAAGGTCTGTATGAAATCAAATTATACCATATTTATTACAACACAATCTCATGGCAATTTGTACCTTTTTGAATTTGTATGAATTCATACGATCCCATTCGTACAATTTAGTACGATTTGCTCATCCCCCAATGATGGTTTGGTTTAGGGGTTGGTTGCCATGCCTCCTTTTTAAAATCGTACATTTTCGTACAACCGAGTTCTGAATTAGCCACTAAACTGACAAAACGTAAAATATAGTTAAGTTTCCTCAAGAGATCAGGCAAATTTATTTTCCTAGCACACAATGCTAATCTTAAAGTGAACAATTCATTCATTCATTCTCATTTCAGCTTAGTCCCTTTATTAATCTGATGTCGCCACAGCGGAATGAACCGCCAACTTATACAGTATATGTTTTATGCAGTGGATGCCCTTCGAGCCACAATCCAACACTGGAAAACACCCAAACACTCTTGTATTCACACACATACACTATGGCCAATTTAGCTTACTCAATCTATAGCGCATGGCTTTAGACTGAGAGAAACCGGGGCACCCAGAAGAAACCCACGCGAACATGGGGAGAACATTAAAACTCCACACAGAAATGCCAACTGACCCAGCCGGGACTCAAACCAGCGACCTACTTGCTGTGAGGCGATTGTGCTACCCACTGCGCCACCGTGACGCCCAGCGAACAATTAATCTGTGCAATTTCATTCACTGAAAAAAACTACTTTTGTTTTGATAATGGCAATCCTACCCTAATGATAGGGCTGGGCAGTTAATCAAAAAGTAATCGATATCGACATTCAGAACAAATAATCTAATTTTTCCAGGTCAAGTTTTTCCAATTACTTTACCTGCAGTACTGTTTGTGGAGTCACCGATGACCCTGCTATGTTAAGGCAAATTTTTACTTATTATATTATTCTGATATTATATATATAAAAAAAAGTAACTACACGTCACAACAACATGTAACAAGCTTTGTGATTGGTCGGTTTTGGTAGTGATTTGGATGGGCGGTATGGAGAGCCGCGTATTAGACAATGTGTGTTTTAATTTCAGTTCTTTAGCGTTGATGTTCAATAAATAATCATAGAGAGTAGATAGTGTGTTTCAATTATCCCTACATTAGCCTACATTCAAACATCTCTCACTTGTAATATGTGAGCTCATTTACTGTACAAAACTTGTCAGTGAACTATGAAGGCAAAAACATCAAATAAATAAATGAAATAATCGTTCATTAATTGCAATCAAGATAAAATGTACAATTAATCAAGATTTTGATTTTAGGCCAAATCACTCAGCCCTACCTGATGATGTCAGTTTGAGGGATTGAGCGAAATACAGTATGCTTAGCCACAATTGGCAAGTTATCATAAGCAGGCATTGCTGGCTTGGCAGTTGGTCTATAAACATAATTTTACACCTCATCGGTATTTTCTATGGAATAATAAAGATATCTTGTACAAAAGGAAGTCTATATTTATTCAATCATGGTATGACAATGGAATATTTACAGTCAGTCAATTACTTGATGATCATGGATTGCTTTTGTCATACTCTGATTTCCTTAAAATATTTAAAGTTCCTGTAAAACCAAAAGAATATGCTGTTATTTTTGATGCAATACCAAGTAAAGTTGTTTCACTGTTGCGTAATTCCATATACAATGTGGACCAACAGCCAAAGATAAGTGATGATGTTATATTTATTGGTGATGTTAACATTGTTAAAGATAAATGTTGTAATAGATATATTAGGAATGTATTAAAAAAGAATCATATACCGTCTTCAACAGTCTTCTGGTCATCAAAATTTGGATACATTGAGTGGAAGAAAGTATGGTTACTAACAAATAATTTTTTTTTTATAAATAATAAAGTAAGACAGGTATCTTTTAAAATTTTACACAGAATTTATCCGGTAAAAGAGTTATTTGAACGGTTTGAAGTTGATAGAGAAAACTCTTGTGATTTTTGTGTTATTGTTAAAGAATCTGTTACTCATCTGTTTTTTCAATGTGTATACTCAAGATTATTTTGGATAGATGTATCTAACTTTATATCAAGGACATTTGGTACACTTATACAAATTGGGTTATATGATGTCATATTTGCTTTAGTACAAGATGGAATTGATTCAAAAAGTACAACCTCTAATACAACTAATAATATTACTTGGAAAATACCATATTCATGTCAAAAAATGGGCCAAAGCTAAGCCAAATTGTGAACATTTTATAAAGGAGATTAAACAATATGGTAACACACTATGCAACATTAAAAACAGAAAAGCTAAAAAAAACATATGAAGCATTACGTAAATGTCAATTGATTGAATAAATTTTTTTTCTACCCTGGCATCTGCTTATACTTTGTATAACTGAAATAATGTTTGTTATTTTATTTTTATGTTGTTTATAATTGTTGTGAGATGTATTCTTTTGTACTAAGTTTGTACAGATTTACAAAAAAAAAAAAAGTATGCTTAGCCACGCCCTTCTAAATATTAAGACAAAAATAAACTCCGCCCTCTACAGTTTCAGTTGGAAACACATCATCATATTGACATAAAAGTCTGCAACAACTTCTGGTTCATTCTGACTTTCTGACTAACCAGATTTTTTTGTGCTCCATACACTTACTCATAAATAGTATTTACTGCTAGAGAATGTTTTTGTTTTATTCACCGGTTCATGTATTTTCCAGATCTTCTAAAGTAATTCTGTTCACAGCTCAAATAAAAATGGGTCTGCGGGGTAAAATTAACACAGTCAGACATCAGAGTCAGGAAAGTTCAGTTTGCTCAAGATCTCAAACGTGCTGAGAGTGCAACAAAGTTTTGGGAAAACATTCCCTGCTGTCCAAACATTTACAATTACACAAGAAAGAGACATTCCTGAGGCGCTGTGAACAGAAACACAGTCATATGAACAAAACTCTTATGGAGAAAATGTAGAAGTATATTTTCAAATCTGAGCCAAATGTGATGTGAATATTAATTCTGTCTCACCTATGTTGTGGGGAAATTTGATTCAAATATATTTTGCATGATCCAAAATGAAGAAGAAAACTCACAAGCCGGTTACTGTAAATCATATACAAGGTACTCATTGAGGAGTGTTAAGGCTTAGGAAAAACTAACATGCTGATGGTGAAGGATGTTTGGAGAAGTGAAAACAAGTGTAATAAATAGTGGATTGCTAAATTACCTACTTCAGATTTACACTACTACACTTGAATAACACTAGTCTGTAGAATATTATTAATTAATTGTAATTAGAAGTGACAGAAAGGTTTTCAATTCAGATAAATGGAAAAAATAATAATATTAATAAAAAAAATCGCAAGGCTCAAAAGTAAATATATATATGCATTTCCCGTAATGCATAAAAAATATAACATAGCATTTTATGTTTATGCATTTTCATTCTCATTTAGCTTAGTTCCTTTATTCATCAGGGGTGCCACAGTGAAATTAACTGCCAACTTATCCAACATATGTTTTACACAACGGATGCCCTTACAGCTGCAACCCAGTACTGGTAAACACCCATACACTCTCGCATTCACACACATACACTACGGCCAGTTAGTTTATTCATTTCACCTAAAGCGCATGTGTTTGGGCTGTGAGGGAAATCAGAACACCCGGAGGAAACCCACGCAAACATGGGAAGAACATGTAAACTCCACACAGAAATGCAATCTGACCCAGCCGGGACTTAAACCAGCGACCTTCTTGCTGTGAGGCAACAGCACAAACCACTGAGCCACTGTGTCATTTCCAGAATATACATATGAAATTTTTGAAACTGACATTTCGAGCAAGTTTATGGGCAGCTGCAAGTTTATATGACAAAATTCTGAGGAAAAAGTTTGTAAATCTGACATATAATGTAAGAATTGTGCTAAATGAAGTCAGAAATGTGATATAAAGTAAAGAACTATGATCAAATTTGGGAAATGGCGGAATACAGCCTCATAATTGTGAATTTTTTACATTTATTTCTGAATTGTGATGTGGGAAAAGTATAGTATAGTAAAAATTGCTAAAATATTAGTAAAATATTGTTCAATAAACTTTTGTTTTACCTTTTTAATCCTACAAAAGAAGCAGACTTGTATATATTTCAACATACACAACCGTTAGTGTCTAGATACTTTAATCAATTTTCAGGACTAGACCGTTTTTGATTTGTGTCTTAATCTTTTAACCCCCCTGGCATGTTTTATGTGTATCAAACTTTAAGAATTAAAAGTAACAGAGATAATGTATAAAGTTGTAGCTATATTTGTTTTGGCTTATGAAAAAAAGAAAACGTAGGTGTAGAAATGAGTTGTTATTCTACTCCAATCCACTAGATGCTTAACATCTCAAACTCCAGAACTGTCCCATCCTATGAAGAACATACAGGAACAGTACAGGGATCTTTTTCATTCACAACATCAACGCAGGTCTCCTGTCCATAAGCATCATGGCATCTATTGTTAACATAAAATGGTGTGTGAAGCTTCTGCTGCTGTTTGTTGTGCTTTGTGAATTGTGTTCTGCTGAAAGGACCAAAACACTGGACTTCGATGTCAAACCTGGAGGAGTTGTGCAGACTTTCTCTGCAAAACTTGTGAGTAGCTGATTAATACTTTAACAGAGTAACACTTTATTAACACGAATGTTTATTATGATTAGAAAGTGCATTGGTGATTTGCGTATACTCGATTCTATGTGTACATACTCGCATTTCATCTCTCATTCTTACTCGTTATTGTATTTTAAAGCATATCAATGCCCTCTACCGTGTACCATATTTAACATATTTATTAATGTGTGTGTTCTTAACCTTTTTATCGTAATAAATAGATGATATGTTTGAAAAACCGCGACGCGAAGAAAGGAAATCCTCAAATCCACCCGTCAGCTTCTCATTGGACTGTTGTGAAGATTCATTGTGCCCTCTAGCGGCTAGAGTGAACTTTTAAATGATAATTTTAGTAAAAAATAATCATATTTTTTTTTTCATTTACTTACCCTTTATGTGGCTCCAAACCCGCGCAAGCCTTTGTGGTTGTGAAATTTCAACGGATTTTCGCGCGTTTTTAAGGTGGATGGACGTTAGCTTCCATAAAGGACGGTAAAATCACCACACAATGCATCAATACATATAATAAGTGCTCTTGTAAGTCTTGTATATCCATTTTGTAGATTTATGTGAGGGACAAAGTAATTTTACGCTCATATTCAAGCGTATGTTAATTGTGACAGGTGTGACGCCATTGGTAGCATCGCTCTTATATGCGTGATTGACGTCTCGACGTGCCAGATTTGCATTTTTTTTACAAAGTCGTTTTCATATTTTATTTATTTATTCAAAGTTATGGTTATACCGTGTCTATTTTTGTAATGGTGGTCCCCAGCATGGAGTCATTCTTTTAAAGTTCAGTCTGACAAATTTGCATATTTCGTGGGGGGAAGCTTGGCATTGTCAACCTGTTTATTTGTTTACAATAAACGTTTCTATTTCTTGTTTTAGAAGAAGTATAAATGCACCTTCACATATGCATGCCAAGGAGGAACCAACGAGGTAAGACATCTTTTCTAGTATTTATACATGTTTGGTGTTAATAGATTTAATACTGTTATAGAAATAAATAATCTGCACCAGAAAAGCCTACGGTTTTATAGCATTATGTGCTATTACTTAATACATGAAGTTGTTATGGATATTACTTATAAATGTGTTTTGTTTAAAGCACAATAATATATGATGGTTAACAGGATGTGAATTATACATTGACAATAGGGGGGTCAGGTTTTATTGGTTGTGTTCAGTAATGTGCCTCAGTAAACCAAAGTTCATTCATTCATTTTCTTTTTGGCTTAGTCCCTTTATTAATCCGGTGTCGCCACAGCGGAATGAACTGCCAACTTATCCAGCATATGTTTCACGCAGCGGATGCCCTTCCAGGCGCAACCCATCCCTGGGAAACAACCACACACACCCATTCACACTCATACACTACAGACAATATAGCCTACCCAATTCACCTATACCGCATGTCTTTGGACTGTGGGGGAAACCGGAGCACCCGGAGGAAACCCACACGAATGCAGGGAGAACATGCAAACTCTACACAGAAACGCCAACTGACCCAGCCGAGGCTCGAACCAGCGACCTTCTTGCTGTGAGGCGACAGCACTACCTACTGCAGTAAACCAAAGTTATATATTTAATTCAATTACATCAAATTTATTAATCAAACTTTTGTTTTCAGTGTTTTGAGGGATATCGAGTGGTTCTCAATGACATTTGTGATATAAAATAAATGGTGACAGGTTTGCATTCCTGCACCTATTAATGTATGATCAAGAAAGACTGCACATATTTTTTATTTTACTGTTTAACTTTCATGTGCGAGCAAGTGTGTAATAAAATGCAAACTACGCATCTAGTTTTACAGACACCTACAGTACAAACCCCTATTTTACAAGAAACATGTTTTGTGAACACTTTGTCTGTTGCTGCTCTAGATTTGCCAGCTAAATTAATACTTTAAGCGCAAACATGCATTCACAATGGTATGAACTATTATAGGGGTGGTCAAATGTATATTTACGTTATGTATTATTTTAATTAGTAATTTTATTTACAATAGCTGGAATGCAATCTGCTGCATAAAACATATGCTGGATAAGTTAGCGGTTCACTCCGCTGTGGCGACCTCTGATTAATAAAGGGACTAAGCTGAAAACAAAAGGAATGAATGAATATTATTTGACATACAGATCAGAGCAAACTATTTCTTAACTATTAAAGAGCAGACCACCCATAAATCTTGTTTTGATGTTCTTCAGGAGGGATCAAGTGGTAATTAGGGGGGGTCAGACCCCCCTAAACCCCCCTGTAATTTGCACACTGGTGGTTAATTTTTTTAGTTACTGCATATTTTTATTCATAATTTCTTTCAATCTCTTGTGTTGAGATGTTACGGAAGGTAATGTAAGGTCATTTAAAATGGCTGAAAATCTCCCTAGCAAAAATGAACAGTGGTATTACTGTGATAAGTGTAGTAACCACCTGTTCTGGTGTTTGATTACAATTTGTATATCTGCAGTTAAATTACAAATACCATGGTTAAACTATGGTTACCGAGCTTTAGCTACAAAAAAACCCACATCTTTTATTTATAGTAACACCGTGGTTAATTTTTGTCACTCTGCTACTAACCACACAGGATTTTTAGCAATTATGTGTTAATTTTGTTGTAAAACATCCAGATACACATCATTTACATAATTGTACTGCATAATGCTTGTTTATTAAGAAACTGATATTATCTAGGGGTGCCAGGGTGGCTCAGTGGTTAGCACTGTCATCTCACAGCAAGTAGGTCACTGGTTCGAGTCCCAGCTGGGCCAGTTGGCATTTCTGTGTGGAGTTTGCATGTTCTCCCCATGTTGGCGTGGGTTTCCTCCGGGTGCTCCGGTTTCCCCCACAGTCCAAAGGCATGCGCTATAGGTGAATTGAATAAACTAAATTGGCCGTAGTGCATGTGTGTGAATGTGAGAGTGTATGGTTGTTTCACAGTACTGGGTTGCAGCTGGAACATCCAATGTGTAAAACATATGCTGGATATAATGGCGGTTCATTCCACTGTGGCGAGCCCTGAAAAATAAAGGGACTAAGCAGAAGGAAAATAAATGAATGATATTATCTGTTGAATAGTTACCAATGTTTCTTTAAATATAGCCAATGCAGCTGATATGGCATTAAAAGGTAAATAAATATAATTATACCAAACATCAGAATTAAATGCGAACTCTTTCTGTTTTTTTTCTTCCAGCAATGGCAAATGAGCGTCGGATTAAGTGACGATGAGCAAATGTTTTCCTGTTCAGTATGGAGGTAACTTAAAATCAATGAGAGATACTAAAAATGTGTGGTTTGTGAATTGCATTTTCAAAACATTGGCCTGTAATGTAAGATGAAAGAGGGGAACGCTATTGATTTTCTCTCCTGTCATTTCTTCATGATAGGCCCCAAGGGAAGTCCTACTTGTTTTTTACGCAGTTCAAAGCCGAGATAAAAGGAGCCAAGATTGAGTACGCCACCGCATATGTAAGTATATTAACTTCAGCTCTCCTTCATGACCTGACAGCCCATCATCGGAGTGAAAAATATGATCCAATATGAGGAAATGTGCTTTTAATGCGCTGACGCATTTTATCAAGCAAGAATATTGAAAAGATAGCTTTTTTTATTTGTGTGTGTGGAAAAAAATGAACAGTTTTTTTTTGAAGGGCTTCTTTAAAATTTACCGTCAGTCGTGACATTGACATTTGCCGCAGATCAAGTCCTTAATTCAGATTCCTAACGCTCGTCGCTCTCAGATCAAAAGCCGTCAGCTCTTTATATTTTTTGTACAGGTGTTGCATATCAGTACTTTATGAAAACGTCTTCATCTTCAGATTGCATTGAATTTCTCGGTTGCAGGATGATGACGGTGACGTCTTGGTGGCCTTGTCCCCCGGTGTACATAAGAAAAAGTTCAAAAGCACGTATAAAACGCGCGCGCCGTTCGCTCATGTCTCCTTTTGTTATTCTTAGTCAGGATCTCTTTGTTATTCAGCCCACTCCTCCAGGCTTTCTCTGTTAATGTCTTGTGTCGCTCATCCTCTCTATTTCTTTTCTACTCAGTCCCAGACGGCCGTGGGTGGACAGAGGGATGTTGCTTTGAAAGAAGAAGAGTACATAGTGTCAGAGTCTGCAGGTGAGCATATGCTACTCCAAAACCAATTTGAAGAAATGAGTCAATTTTAAAGCCATTTTATTCGAGGTGTAATGGTATTGATTTTATGTGATTATGGTGACCAAAATTATAAGGGTTATCATTATTATTATTATGTTAAAATGAGCTAAAATGTCTTACAAAACATACACATTCCCACAAGTTTAAATCTGAAGATGAACAAATAAGACATTTATTTGTGTAACAAGCATTAACGTGTCCCTGAGTTATGAATTTGTTTACTTGTGTTTGTATTATTTCATGCACATAATTGTTGTGTGTGTGTTTCATTTTCTTATAATTTGTTAAAGCTGCATTTGGAAAACTACCACACAAGGATCTATGTTTACATTTTTTGTCACAAAATTGCATACTGTTATATTAAACCCCAAAATAGGTTATCTAATTGTGAGTTTTCTGACTAATTATGCAATTTGATTTGCTATTATTTCAATAGTGTGCAGGACACACTTAAAATGAAAGGAATACAACATACTTTATCTGTGTATATATAAAAAAAAATATATATATATACATTTATTTAGGGGCCGATCACACAGATCGTGCTTTTACGTTCCAAAAGCGCAAGGCGCACTGCAATGCCTTTTTATTCACAGGAAAAAAAGAACTGCACTGCTCTTTTTATGTCACTAGGCAACGACTGAATCAGTTGCGTATTGTGTGCGAGTGTTGCTGTTGATATTGTTATAATATTGTGATATTCAAGATTTGTGAAGTCATACAGCTCCGGATAACTCAAAACAGTAACCACTAGTCTCTACTCTGTCTTCAAAAGTCTTTGTAGTCATCTTGACAACACAAACACTGCTGTCACCTCAATGCAAACTCCGCCTCTGCTTTTATTTGATTGGAGAAAAAAAATATGCTATGTAACACGCTTTTTTCACACACAGGGGTGTCCAAACCCGGTCCTGGAGGGCCAGTGTCCAGCTGAGTTTAGCTCCAACTTGCTTCAACACACCTGCCAGGAAGTTTCTAGTATATTTAGTAGAGCTTGATTAGCCGGGTTCAGGTGTGTTTGATTAGGGTTGGAGCTAAACTCTCCAGAACACCAGCACTCCAGGACCGAGTTTGGACACCCCTGACTCAGAGTTCACTTTTTTTCAACTGTTAGTGCTCAACGGCAAAAACGTGAGGTGCAACAGGCAATTAAAACGCAAGGTGCACAGGGCGCATAACTCTCCATTCACATGGGTCGTCAGCGTCAACGCTTTCCATTCACATCAAGCATTGCCAAACTGAATTGTGGATCCGTCGGCGGTGCAGAAGCTGTTAGGAATTTCTCAAGTTTTTTAGCGCCAACGGAAGTGTCAGCCAATCAGATCGCTTTATGCACATTCCCCAGCTCAGACAGTAGCCGATTGAAGACTAATATCATTGGCTGACGCTGCTATGACAATCGCGTCAGCCCCAACTTCAGACACACCCTCTCTCAAGCATTGACTCTGAAGCCCCGTGAATCGGGCGTGAGCGTGTAAAACGTTTGCAGCAGTTAGTAAATTATTCAAAAAGGCGCCTCTCAACGCAAAAAAGCACGTTCAGTGTGATCGGCCCCTAACTGTCTCTTTAAATATGCATTTAAATTGCAGCCTTTAGCAATGTTGCAGAATTTACCATGAGTGTTTAAAATTGCAATAATCAATCACTCGCTTTCATAAGGACATTTTTTAATGGTAATAATAATCATCAGAAAATTTTCCACGGTTTGCCTTTAAACTGGTAATTGTGACAACACAACATCTAGGCCAGTCACGATATTTATTTTTTGTCGTACGATACATTGCATCAAAATATATTGTTGTCATTTTAAGACTCATTATATAAAGCCACTCATTATATAAAGCCAGAATAATATAATAGCATCATAATGCAAGTAAACGGTTTCAAATTATAGAAATTTAACTATTTAATCATTAGACAATCAATCAAAATGAAAATTTATCAAAATGTGAAACACAAATAAATAATAAAAAAAGGCAAATTAATTTTACTTTAATACTATAGTACTATAATACATTAGATCAAATACTATAGCATTTTATTTTAAATACTGACACCCCCAATAAATATGTGCAATTAGCTAAATTGTTGCTAACATGTTTTTTTATGTATGGCCAATATATATTGCATCAACAAAAATGATTGAGGTCACGTCTATGTGTTGTGTGATAAGTCGATATATTTATTATAACTACATCTATATCTAGGACTGGAAAAGTCTCCAAATATAATGTTTCTAATCGAGCTCCTCTTTATTCTGCCTTTTAGTGACTCACAGAGATGGAAAATTCCATTCGGAGCTTTCTAAGCTCACTGTCATTGGTCGAATACGCCATGATGAACTCTGATTGGCAGATTCGAAGGACGTTGGTTATTCGACAGCTATGGACACTTTGCCAATTATCTGCTCATGGTCATAAGTCACGGGAAGGAAATCTCACCACGGGACAGTCTGAAAAATGAATTTACTGTGATAAAAAAATACTACACAGATTTCCTATAGATGCCAGTGGCCAAAGGTTGGAGTGATCATCTTAGAGAGGTAGACGAAAAGTCTATTATCGGATATTATAAGGGGTAAAACAAATTGTACATGCACATTTTTTTTATATTTGTAAGGTGTTATGAAGGCTTCTTTATATTCAGTGCAGAACAGCAGATTGATTTCTGTTCTTGTCAGAATTTATGGGTTTTTTAGGGTTTCAGTCTGACTTTGATTCATACCTGCAAAGCTGATTATCAAGAGTGCGTTCCTGCTCATACTTACTTCCCTAGACTGGTGTAAAGGCACGCTTGTAGACAATTCCCACTAAATCTTTGGGGTGTGTCAGAATCCTTTGAGTATTTCTGTGGTGGAGGAAAGGACAGAGACGGTTACTGGAGTTTCTTTTGACCCTTAATTGTGCTTTATTCTGATAGCTGATTTACTGGAATTTGATTAAATCTGTTATCAGAACAATTGAGTTTCTGGCCTCACTATTTGCTAATTGTTGACTTTGTATACCTAATATTTTTGCATAAAGTAAATGAACGGTGTCTGTTTGAATGCAACAATCTCTGAGGTTTTTTTTTGCACTCTTAAGGGTGCAAAATGTGTGTAATTCTGCTGCATAAAATTTAAATATGCTGCTAATCTGCAGAAATTTGCTGATTCTGTTCAAGATTTGTCCAGTCAGCTCTTTAAAAGGCTTCTTGGTACCCCAACTGTGAATATAAGAGCATGCAATGCAACTCACTAGCTATTAAAGAAATTAATGTCTTGTGAACCAAAAGCATGAGTTTTTTTTTTGTTTGATAGATTCTATACTTTAAAAACTAAATGCAATGCATGCCAGAGAATGTTTTGTGCGGTACTACAGCTTGAAATGAGCATTGCAGCACACTTGAGGGAGACATTATTCTGTAAAAGTGCCTAGTTTCTTTCAGTACCTGTTGAAAAATGCTTCCATTTGAATATCATGCATTATCGCATTGTGACTTTGGCAAAAAAACTAAAATAGGAAGTGTATCTGAGAACATCATACTGGTCAGGCAAGACTTAAACTACAGTTAGGAAAGCAATAAAAAAATAATCCTTTAGCAGATGGGGCATGCTGGGAGATCAGGGGAATTGGAATTGTGATTGCTTCCCACTCCAGATGTCATCTAAGGCTAGAAATAATCTCCCGCTACCTTGACGTACAGTACATCTAAGAAGTGGTCCCCCAGTCAACCATCCCACTCTGTAGATTTATTAGTACATGACATTTTGTCATGTCCTCTTTATAGACCTAAAGAGTAAAGGTATTACACGGTTCACCAGCGGCTGAAGAGACTTTCTGCACAATAAATTTCTGCTGGTTTATTGGATCGAAAAAAGATCAAACTTACCAGATCGGTGCCTCTAACAGAATATGCCACGTAAATACTCCACTTTTTACCCTGATGTCTGCTCAAACAATGGTTGAGAGCAGTCTTCGTCTAAAGGGGTAGGGGGGCGTCTTCTGACTTTTATCTTTTGCTTTTGAATTCACTCTTCCCATAGTGCTGGCATAGGGGTAAGGAGGAGGCTTTTGGCTCCTATGCTTCGAATTGATTCCTGATGTTCGAGAAGGGAGCATCTCCTGAGTTGAGTCCAATTTCGGGTCGACCTCATGCAGCCCTTGATCTCTGATGGGATATGCTGGTGGTGCCCTAGATGGAGTTGTTTTTTTGAGGACTGGTTCATCGTAGTGGACTCCTTGAGAGGATGCCACTTTGATGTCCAACCTTCCTGAGGGGCACCTTCTGAAAGTATCCCCAGGTTCCTCTTTTCCTATATCAATGTCAGATGTCAACAGGTCTATCTTTTGGACCACCTGAATTCCAGGGGCAGACAAAGCATAGTAAATACACAATGCACCAAAGAATGCAGACTGCTATTCACATCTCAGGTTTCTACATATTTCACACAAGAGTGCTTACAGCTTGGTTTACAAGATTATGAAAATGTGATTGAAATCTGAAAGCGGCACTTTCTTCTGCCCAGTCTGAGGGAACTATAAACCACGGTCCAACGTTCCTTTTTGACGTTGAATACATTTGCTAAATGGAGCAGATCAGACCAATCCTTTCTGCATTAAAGTTTCACTATACCCTTGCCGAAGTGAAATTGCCCAATGTGCAATAAATTCAAGGGTCTCTATAAACAGTATTTATTATTGATATGAAGGTAAATTTGAAAACTCAAAATTCATGGTCCATGAGTTATCTTAAGTACGACCATTGAAAGTATCCAGCAATTGATGGATGGTAAAGAGTTTGGGGTTTATCTAAACAGAACATTTAAAAACTGTCCTTTGTTGAACTCATCATTGAGAAACATCTGCAAACATCCTCATGTGATAAATAAATCTTTACCTCCTTCATTTCCAGATGTATCTCTTTCAGCCCATGTAGAACTTCCTCAAGATTCACAACAACTCTTTGGATCTGGTCCCGAATTGCTCTTTCTGAATGTTTTGAGCTCAAACTCGCACTTTCTTGTCTGCTGAAATCCCCTGCTTGACACTTACGGTGGTTAGTATGATTGACATCTTTGGTAGACAGCATAACTTCATGCACCAGACTAGATCCGTTCAAGTCTTGCATTACTACACGTCCCAGGCATCTACTTAAAGTTCCCTGTCCATTAAAAGTGCAAAGTTCTGAATCCTCACTAAAGGTCGAATTATGAGTGTCACTTGTGTCAATCCAGTCTGATGCATATTGCTCCGTAAGCAGGGGCCCTTGCACAGAGGCTGATTGTTGGTCTGCCCCACAAACAGGCACGCCACAGTTTCCATGACCTCTGAACTGTGTTGGCGCGTCCAGAGCACACTTCCTCAAGAAGGGGTGTGTCTCGGTTTGGTGCCGGTGGACCACAAAGCTGCATTCTCTCAAGCTGTAGTTCACAGAGACGCTGTTATGTTGCAGCCCCTTCCCAGGAGGCCGGCTCCACCGCACTCTGGTTAAATTTGTCTGACAAATCTGTCCAGTTACAGCAAGCTGCGCATGACCCCCCTGAATGTCTACGTGTTCCTTGGATGCGTATCCATTAAGTGGGGAATTCTCCTGCTTTGGTCCACAGGTGTTCCTTACATGATCCCCACTCCCAAAATAGGCAAGAAGGTCAGCTTGAGGTTTTTGTAATCCGTTATGTAGTTGGGATGGGTTGATAGATTGTCCTACAATCCCCTTTGTCTCGGAGAACATTCTGCGACCTAAGAAGGGGACTCTCGAGAGTAGGTGTCCCTTCTTCAAGTGTCCCGGCCTTGTCATTACCGGGAGATGTTTTTCTCATCTGTTCTGCGTTCAAACTTTCTCTTGCATGCTTCTTCACTTCGACCCCCACCTTTTGGTATCTTGCTTCCTCCTGCTGATGTGATCCCGGTGTGTTTTCTTTCTCTGGACCCTTGCCCTTCTTTCTCCCACACCTCACTTCTCTCAAGGTGTCCTCCTGTTTGGCGACGGGCCTTGGTTTTCCTCCCGCTCCTTTAAACTCCTTGTATTTCTATTCTCCACTGGCTGTTGCTCGCTTTCTGCCTTCCGACTCCCTCCCCGTCCCCTCTCTCTCTCTTTCTCTCTGTCTTTCGCTTGCTTACTCGCACTGCGCTGCCTCCCTTTCTGGTTCATTCTTCCTCCCACTCCCTCTTACGGCTTTTCCTCTCTCCCTCTCTTGATCTCATTTACCTACTTTCAGGAACTCGTCTTTACCTCAATCAGCAAGCGGGGACTTGATGGGGGGTTTAATCCGGTGCTGATGCTGTGCCCCTCCATATATATGTTCTCAGCCTCGGGACTGATCTGATTACTCCTGTTCTGCCTGAGTACGCTACAATTACACCCGTGATTTTATAGCAGGATGCCAGGGGGAGGCAGACTCCCCCCTCTCTTAGTGCTTTATGGGGCAGCACAAGCAGGGCTAGTCCCTAAAAAAAAAAAAACGCATGAGGATGTGATTTTTAAAATTAATAACCTGGCACACTGCAGCATGAAAATACTTATGTCTTTGGTTTATTTCTGGTTCATCTGGTATGCAGGGGTTCTCAAAAAGTGCATATGCTCAAGTTTTTAATTCTGCATTAGGGGGCATTTTAACAGCATGTTTTTGATGATCTCTAGAATCCTGTATTCAAAATGGGATTTCCCTGAAGGTCAGTGCGTATATTTCACACGTTTTGAAGAGTTTATTGTTGCGTGGTTACAATCCTGAGGTAACATTTATGTTCCCCTGTATTTGAGATTGAAAGGTCATAATACTAACTTCAACCATTGTTAATCCCATCTCCTTTCGGTTTTCAGTTCTTTTCTCATTTCCACATAAACTGACTGAGCACTCAGAGAAAGGTCAAAGATTTTACCCTTGGCACTATCTCTGATTCACATCAAACCAAATATGGATGTGAAAATATGCAGTTCTGACTCTTGACTGATACATTATATTGCAGTATAATAATAATTTCAAAAATGTATGATGTGCTTTTCTTAATCCCAAAGCACTACAGTGTGTGTGTATATATATATATATATATATATATATATATATATATATATATATAGAATAATATAGCCAAAGCCAAAAAAAATAACAAACATACAAAATAACCCAAGTAATAACTTACACCGCAATAATCAACAAAACCAATAAATAAGCTAAATTCAAATTGCCTAATAAAAATGACCGTGATAAATCACAAATTAATCTTAAAGCGTTTCTTAAAACAATCAAAGGAAACAGCATTCCTAATAAACGCAGGTAAATCATTCCATAATTTAGGCACTCAAAGTAAAGGCCTTTAATGAATGAAAAGCATATACAATGTTTATAGCTTAGCATTTGTTTTGTGGAGCGTCACTTTCTTTATTTGCATCATTAATCATACTGCAAATGAGGTCAAGTCGAGGACTTTGCATTGTTGGATAAACAATGCATTCAGAAACTGGTTATCAGTTCCATTTAGTAACGATAATAGTAGAAGAAAAGTAATCGTTAAAAGAAGGCTGAATTATAAACATAAAACCTCTGTGCGCAACACTAGGCCCGGCAGCATGACTCTGAAATGTCACTGTTCTACATTACCGATAAACAACTTAAAAGCACCCACAAAGATGCTATCATCCACGTCGTTTCCGCAGGCTAGCAGTCTCAAAACGCCGGTCAGAGGGCCTTCTGTTTGACACCAGACACATCTCTGCCGCAGCGAACATAGTGCTTTGAGACGTCACTCTCATGCTGAGTGCGAGCCATAAATAGCAGAAAAACGCAGCAGTTCATTTGAAATTCAGTTTGGACGCGTAAGTGCTGTTACCTGTCAAGACTGACGACACTATATAACACTTAATAGCCTGCAGATGCTATTCAACAGCTGTGATGTTCAGACTCAGACGTTTTACACAGCACATCACCAGCGCTTCGCACATTTTCTGTTTTGTACTGAATTTTGAGTCTGCCACTGACTGACTAGCTAGCTGATTGCTAATACGTGCTATAAATGTGAGTCTTGTGGTCAGATAGTCATTTCTGCACCTCTGGTGGCTGTTACCAAGACAACTGACAGGCAGCCGGGAAGGCAGCCATGCGTTTTGCAGGTTAGGTGTGAAGGGACATTGCGGAGATTGGGTCAATGAATGATGTCACCGCCGGCTATTAATAACTCCGGAATTCCAGCCATGATACATAAACTTCAGGATAAACAAGGTGATACAACGCAATCTGAATGCATAACCTTGAGAGACGCACAGAATATCAATGAATTCTTTATATAGGCTGTGTATTTATTAAATAAATAATTGCTTTACATTCACGTTTTCTTTTAAGCGAAAACAAACGCGGCGGGTTTCAGATCCCTCGAGGACGTTCTGGAGGAGAGAAAAGCAAGAGAGAAGGGGGGGAAAAAACTAAAGGTTTAAGAACTTAAGTCCCTGGTAACTGTCACGTCTCAGGTATCAGCCGGAGGGGGATTGAGCATCAGCATAGAGAATGGAAGCTGTGTCAGAACGACACACCGAAACAGCCGTGAGACGAATAGCAAATGAAACCAGCGTGTCATCACACATTTTTAGATTTTTACATTGTCTTGTTCTCAGCGGTCCTGTGAACATCCCAGCCATTGGTTTCAAACTCAAGACTACCTGAGGGAGAATTATGATTATGCTGAAACCATACTGTAAACACACACACACACACACACACACACACACACACACACACACACACACACACACA
>CAIGQZ010032594.1:5549080-5570286 GCA_903798205.1 Danio tinwini
TTTTTAGCAGCAGATGGCGATCTACTCTAGTTTTTAACAGCAGATGGTGCTGTATGCTAGTTTTTAACAGCAAAGGGCTCTAGGCTATTTCTTAGCATCTAATGTAATTTACGTTAGTTTTTAATAACAGATGACGCTCTAGGCTAGTTTTTAGCCACAGATGTCAATGTATGCTAGTTTTAAACAGCAGTTGATGCTCTAGGCTAGTTTTTAACAGCAGACGGCACGCTAGGCTAGTTTTTAACAACACAAGGTGTTCTAGGCTAGTTTTTAGCATCTGATTCAATCTACGTTCGTTTTTAACAGCAGATGGCGCTCTAGGCTAGTTTTCAGCCACAGATGTCAATCTACACAAGTTTTGTTTTTACAGCAGATGGCGCTGTATGCTAGTTTTTAACAGCAGATGATGCTCTAGGCTAGTTTTTAAAAGCAGGCGGTGATCTAGGCTAGTTTTTAACAGCAGAAGGTGTTCTAGGCTAGTTTTTAGCATCTGATGGTGATCTACGCTAGTTTTTAACAGCAGATGACGTTGTATGCTAGTTTTTAAACAGCAGAAGGTGTTCTTGGCTAGTTTTAAACAACAGATGGCGCTGTATGCTAGTTTTTAACAGCAAAAGGTGCTCTGGGCTAGTTGTTAGCCTTTAATGCGATCTACGCTAGTTTTTAACAGCAGATGGCACTCCAGGCAAATTTATAGTAGCAGAATTTTTTGTAACCAAAGACGCTACTTAATGCTAGTTCAGAACTTCTTTTGTAATTAGCGTATACCTTTCCTAACTTTATTATTGATTATTTAGGTTCAAGTGGTATTAGTAAGATAGTGGATGCAAGCAGAGTACGGCAGTTCGTAAATACGAGACTATCACGATACATTTTGAAAATCGATTTCTTTAACAATTTTTCCCGCCACAGCTCTATATATGATCAAGTTTAGACGTCACAAGGGTTAAAGTTAACCAAAAACATCTTCCTTTTAGGTTTTAGAGTTGGTGTCTATTTTCAGGAAGCGAGAGGCCTGATGCTGCGGTTCATTTCCTTAAATTACTTATGAAATGTTTTGTATTGTGTGCCCCCCCAGTGCATTCTGTGTTCGCAGTGCTTAAATATTTCCTCTCGGCATTGAAAAAGCTTTGTAAATGGTCCTTCATTTCCACTGATATCTGAATCTCACATTGCCTTTGGGCAAACAGGAGCACTACATTTGCGCTGTAAACCATAAAAATATACGACGACATTCGACTTCAAGTACAAACGTACTTTAATTTAGCGCAAAAATAAGGCACGAGATCTTCCATTTTAAACAAACACAGAAAACATGTTTAAATAATAAGACTTCAGAGGTCGTCAAAGATTGCCATCATCCAGCATCTTGTTGACTCCTTCACAGATCTTCTGCAAGTGGCTGCGGTACACTTCCGAAGGTCCATACAGCGTTGCGAGGAAGTCACAATCAGCGAAATGATTGAAGACGTGGTTGATGCGAGCGTGAGATTTCGCAGTTAGATGCCGATTGATGGCCTGGTGCAGAAGTTCACGGCAATCGTTGAGTAGGTTGCTCATGACGCGTCGATCAAAAGTGAAGTCGATCTGGTAGAAGCTAACAGCCGTCATCGCCAGCGTATGCACCTTCTTACGAAAACGCTCGACTAACGCTAGCTCCTCGTTATTGAATTGACCGTTGCGGTAGAGGACGCCCAACTTGACCACCATCTTGATGAGGTTCTTGATGATCTTCTGGGCCTCCTTGCGGTTTCGTGTGTACTCTTTGGTGACTCTGTACAGCTCGTCCAGGACCTCGCTGCTGGTGTCGTCTATAAAGAGGTTGGCCACTGTCTTGGTCGCCATCTTGCTCATAAGCTTCTTCTGCGCCTGCAGGGCTAGGTTCTTGGTGCTGAATGAGTCCATGATGTCTACATATGAGACACAAACAAAGACATCTATTGAAAATCTATTGCCCTCCAAACTAGAGAAAACTTAAAATGGAGCCAAGTTGTTTCCATTAAAAAAAAAAAAAGGTCATGCATCCAAAGTGGGACAACAAGGGGTCTGTTTTTTTGCACTTCACTTAAATGCTGGATCTTTTCATTTTGAGCACTGATCTCTGGAGCATTTGGTTCTTTAAGTTTGTGATTTGGATTAAAATATCTGGATGAACTGATCTGAAATTATTGCATATGTACAGATCTGTTGACACTCAAAATCATCGCAATGCAATGATTGGCTGGAGGCAAGATAGAGTAATGACATCATCTGATTAATATTCAAATACAAGCCATATGAGTGAAATTACCAAATGTGTAGTAAATGAAACAGTTTGTTAAATATGATAAGCAAAAACTTTCCACATTTGTTGTAGGCTATTTGTGCAGGCTTTACACTTTCATGTGTCTAGAGAATAGTACTTTTAGTTTTACCTTTAGAGTAGGGGTGCCCAAACTCGGGCTGCGTCTGAAACCGCCTACTACACAGTAGGTACTGTATTTGAAATAAATATAATACTTAGCCATTAGAAAAGTATGTTCTATACAGTATGAATGTAAGAAGTATGAATGGAACTCGGACGTACTACATCCACCATTTTGTCATGATCACGTGACCTGCCCGCGTGAATTCCATCGATTCACTCCCATTCATGAATTCTCTCACGGGGCATCATTGGATAGCGCAGCACACATCGGATGCACACTTCTGAATCTCGTCAAAAGTAGTAGGTCATCCAGGTACTTCTCGCACACTGATTTTCAAATTCTATGAATTCGGACATACTATTCAGCTCACATACTGTTTTTAGCGTACTATATAATATGGAAGTATGTTATTTCGGATGCACCCTCGGTCCTGGAGGATATTGAAATGAATTGTCTATCAAAAAAACAAAACTTTTCGATTCTTTTTTGCGCTGCATCAAATCACCCATACGTTAGCTGTCAACGGTGTGTGTGTGTGCCTAGTGTAAATGATATAATTATTCCTTCACAAATAATAAATAAATATCTCAGTGAGAATATTGTCCATGTCTATTATCATGCACTCTCAGAAATATACTGAAGCTGGGACTGAACATTTTCAAAGTATGCATTTGTATCTAAAAGATCCATATTGGTATCTCCTAATAGAATATATTCGTACCTAAAGTTTACTTCTTAATCACCATAAATTAAAAAACATATTTCATTAATTGCACTTAATCTTTCCATGCAATTATCTAACAAACTTAATCTTCATTAAAATACAGTTGAAAACAGAATTATTAACCCCCCTTTGAATTTATTTTCTCTTTTTTAAATATTTCCCAAGTGATATTTAACGGAGCAAGGAAATTTTCACAGTATGTCTGATAATATTTTTTCTTCTGGAGAAAGTCTTATTTGTTTTATTTCGGCTAGAATAAAAGCAGTTTGTAATTTTTTTAAAACTATTTTAAGGTCAATATTATTAGCCCCTTTAAGCAATTTTTTTTTCGATAGTCTACAGAACAAACCAACGTTATACAATGATTTGCCTAATTACCCTAACCTGCATAGTTAACCTAATTAAGCCTTTAAACTGCACTTTAAGCTGAATACTAGCATCTTCAAAAATATCTAGTCAAATATAATTTACTGTCATCATGACAAATATAAAATAAATCAGTGATTAGAAATTAGTTATTAAAACTATTATGTTTAGAAAGATGTCGAAAATAATCTCTCCATTAAACAGAAATAGAGATGAAAAAACAGGGGGGGCGAATAACTAAGGGGGGCTAATAATTCTGACTTCAAAAGTATGTATAACAACAACAAAAAATACAATTATTGAATTGATTATTCATTGCTATGTTTACTTTGAATTGATTTATGCAGAACAGTTAAACATATGTACAGTATTTAAGGCAAGTACATTACAAGTACTTGAATTTAAGAGTTAGTTCACCCAAAAATTAATAAAGTACTCCTTTACCTTTATGAATTTCTTCTGTTGAACACAAAGGATAAGCATCCACATTTATAGTATTTTTTCGAGTGAAGCTATCAATTTTTATAATATTTTTTTCTACTTAATTTGGGCTCATTCACACCTAACACTTCTAAAAACGAGATGCTGCACTTAAGAATTTACATAAAAAAAACAATAGAAAAGTAGCGTGTTGTAAAGGAAAACACATTTTGTCTGAACAGCCCCTATGGAGGTCAATGGCTGCTTTATTCCCCAAAAATCTTCAGAAGGTCTTGTTTCGTGCTCAAAAACCACTTGGGTGTGAGTAAATGGTAATGAAATTGTCATTTTTATAATGATAATTAATAATCTTTTCTGGACACTCAAAGCGCTTTACACATTTTTGAGGGGCATCTCCTCATCCATCACCAGTGTGCAGCATCCACCTGGATGATGCGACGGCAGCCAAATTGCACCAGACCGTAAACCGCTGATTGGTGGAGAGGAGATGGTGTGATGATGCCAGTTATCACATGAGGATGGTTAGGAGGTCATGATGGACAGAGGCCAGTGGGCACAATTGGCCAGGATGCCGGGGTTAAACCCCTACTCTTGTTTTGAAGGACATCCTGGGATTTTTAACGACCACAGAAAGTTGGGACCTTGGTTTAACATCTCACTAAAAAGATGGCACTTACTGAGCAGTATAGAGTCCCCATCAATATACTAGGGCATTAGGACTCACACAGACCACAGGTTGAGCGCCCCCTGCTGGTCTCACTAACAGCAACCTAGCTTTTCCATGTGGTCTCCCATCCAGGTACCGACCAGCACCTTCTTAGCTTTAGTGGGCAAATTTTTGGTTTATCCTTTCCTTTAAATAACCTAAAATTTAACAATAACCCCTTACTTTACTTTTTTTCAGAGGATAAGTAATTCAATACAGTCACCGGTTACTTTATAACTCATTACACACCCAACACACTATGAAACATGTAAGACATGTAAGGTTTTCCTTCAGGATATCTTATTTTCTCATCAAAGAGCCCAGACATAATAAGCTCCCCCTATAGAGGTTTCCTGCCAACATATATATGAACCCGATGGCCAATTCATAGATTCTGAACGCAACCAAACAATGCCAAAACAGCATCCGTGCATTTCCGTTCTCTTATGGCAAATGCTTCACTTTAGAGGCTTTAACAAAACAATGGACTTCCTAAGTCTTGCACAGGCCTGACAGGACAATTTCCCCCTTCTCAAAATGACCGTTCCCCTGAGACCGGCTGCAATGCTACACAACGGCTTCTACTCTTGAGCCACTGCAATGAATTGTTGCTAATTAAACCACAAAGTCGCTAGGAAGTGATACCGTATGTGGTCTGAGACTGTCGGCTCTTCTTGCACACACACACAAACGCATTTGCATTTCTTTGAAAAGGCACGTTTGATGTGACTCTGGGAAAATCTTCACGAGGTGGTTAGCAGGACTGGTTTAGAGACGATCGCACATTGATGCATTCAAATCTGACAAGATCAAAAAGGTAAAGTCAATTGGGAAAGAGGAAAGGTGAGATCTCGATGCAGATCCTGCAAGGCAATTACTAAATCCTTCTGTATGTTTACAAGTAGGCCTGGGGGATATGACAAAAATCTCATATCATGATACACAAATCATCTCATATGCTGACAATTTAAAAATATGGCTTATGGTCGGCACGTTTACATGTGCACCAAAATCTGTGTAATTCAAGGGGAACAATCTAGCTGTGCAGATATGTTAATGCTTATTATTACATGGCTGTCTGGGATACTCCATTCTGATTGGTCGGTCGTGACAATCCAAGGTATGTTATTCCAAGAAAACAACCGCTAAATAACACAGGCTCAAACCGGACCTTCAAATCACTTTGACCGTCACTGAATACGTTCAAATCTATATACTCACGTCCACATTCATATGTATCTGCTTGCTTGTTTTTTGACTGTTTGGTGCTATCTTGTGAATGAATGATGCACAGATTAGTTAATGCTCCATCAGCTGCTTACATTTCTGTCAGCTTTGCATTTAATGAAATAATTAATAAACTATTAGGGCTCAGAACAATGTTTTGTGTCTAATTGTCTATGCTTTGTGGCAGCTAGCCATGTAATAAGTGGGATAAAGTATATCCAGGAGGTTGTTTTCACAGAATAAACCTCTCGAGTCTTATACAACAGTGCTCCGCTTCATGTCGGGCTGCTGATAAGCCTGTCTGGCTTTATTCTGCGATAACAACCAATCCTACTTTATCCATTATTCACACACTCTGAACACTAAAAAGTTACAAATGTCCAAACCTGTGGGACAGTCACAGTTAAGGGGTTAATAGTTATTTACATTATATTTATAGAATTATATTCACGATTATTCACATCCAAAATTTGTTTTTTTGCATCATATGTGTGTGTATTATATATATTTAGTATGTATAAGTAATACACACTCATATATAAAAGCAAAACAAAATTTTTTTTACATAGATTTATATATGATTTATTTATACATTTCAATACGTGTGTAACACATTATTACACTTGTATATTTATTTATATAGACAAATATACACGCATATAAATACAAATCAGGGTTTGTAATTATATGCGTTATGTGCTGTGTTTGTATTGACAGCGTTTCCTCTTTTTTTTACAGCTATGGTGGCAGGCCTTTTACACAGATCTTCCAAACACCTATGATGTTATATCGAGAGACAAATGTCGCGAGCGCAGTATTACAAGTCGAGATCACATTTATGTAATACGAGCATGCAAAACTTTGCTTGCGCTGCAATCTCCTCTGTTCCTGCACAAAACAGATTTTCTTGTGTGCTCTCAAACAAACTGTGCGATTTAGGGGTTTATGTAACGATGTCTCCAACAGTTATTAGTTTTGCTCGGAATATTTATGAAGACCTGTGATGATTGATGAAGTAAGGATGCATTGATGAAGTAAGGATGCACCGATAATGATTTTTTGACCAATTTTGATAACTCTTAAGATTTGGAGGCTGATAGCTATATATATACTATAGCCGATAAATAGAAATATTGAAAATTTTTATATTTTTATACAGTGAACAAATGATTTTATTGTAAAAACTTCATAAATAAAGTGTAATTATGGAAACAGTTGTGTTCATAACTAAAAGCTATGTTGTGTTTGCTGGCCTCACGCATTGCGCAGTCCTATCAGTCAATCAGTAGCTACGTTTCCATCCACCTATTTTTATGTGCATTTTGGATACGGCAAAAAAAAAAACGGTTAATGAAAACGCCAAGATGCGCATACATTTTATAAATGCGCATTAAAAAAACATGTGCATAACTTAGTAGGATAAACTTTTTATTCGATAAGAAAAGATGCGCATAAACTATGATGAAAACACTTGCGCACAAATTCTAGTATGCGCATTAAAAAAGGTCATGTGATTTTGTTATAAGAGATCATGTGATGATGAAAATGTGTGCGAATGGATAAACCAGCAGGGTGAGAACACTGTAAAACATCTGAAATGTTGTTTTAGCCATCGTAACATCGAAATGCTTTAACCATTTCAGTATTAGTGTTGTTATATTATTAATGACCTCCAGAATCAAGAGCGTCTGTGCTCCGCGTCTCACGCCTTCAAACGCCACTGTGCCTTCACTGCGTGTCAGGATTGCCTTCTGAGCCCCCGTTTACACTAATACGTTTTAGTTTTAAAACGCATAAGTTTTGCTACGGTTACGCCATCTGTCAACACTATGCCGGAGTTTTCGAGCCCCGAAAACGGAGCCTTTTGGAAACTCTGAAGAAGCCGTTTTCATTCTAAAATGCCGCTGCTCAGTCTCAGTGTAGATGGGGAAAAACGGAGACATCTGATTGGGGCTTTTCCTCAATATTAAGTAGCCTACACATGGTTCAGTCTTACATCCTCTCCTTGTAAGTTCAGACTTTGCAAGTTTGATATGGAAAACAAACTCCCGAGTGTGTACTTTATAAAGTCATTCACATCACCCTGGCTATACTGTTTCACTTTCTTAACAATAAAATGAAAACATGATGTGAGGAACTGCCTATTTTCATTTTGATATTAGCAACTTAACAGACATCAAAGATGTTGAGGTGTCGTGTAGCTGCATAATACTGTCAACTTCATGCATATTTATAACAAAACGGAGCCTATAACATTACTGCCTCCTTTCATTTTCATTGACAATACAAAACATGCCCTATCTTTCATTGAATATCAGTTTTAATAATTAATAATGGCCATTATAAAAGTATAACGCACAATAAGTTTATACAATAGAGAAAATAAAGGCAAGCAATCAGTCCGATTGTGTCAGTATACGTGGTTACATTAATTAGGATATTAACCTAACTTATATTTGCTCTCAGCCAAAACACGTTACCTGAGAACAAGTGATAGATTCAAAAGACCAAAGTCGGGGAATATGTAGTTAGATATAGGCAACAAGATTAATTAAATATCACGTTTAACAAATATAGTGAGATTAGATCCAGCGGGAGATCCGTGATGAACAGTCCGACGTGCACAACTCTCATATGGGTATGTGCTCAAAGCACACTGTAGTGCATGCCAGAGAGTGTGTGTGTGTGGTCACGTGATGTGTGTTTTCACCATTTTAATGTAGATGGAGAGCTGTTCAGAAACGCTGGGTGAAACGCTAGTGTAGACGCGGTTTTCATTCGAAAACGCCGTTTTAAAACTAAAACGTACTAGTGTAAACGGGGCCTGAGGTGCAAGTCATTTATTAAATAAAAAAAAAACACTCGCTCAGCTTCTCCTACTGCAGTAAATTCTGTTTTTACTTTTGATATTTGGCAGCAGTAAATTAGGAAGTGGCGATGTTGTTCACTTTGACTTGAAGGATGGAAACGCTGCTTTATTCACTCATCAAATTATGCAATGTTCCAGCTTTGCGCAAAAAGTTAATTCCCATTTTTGGATGGAAACATAGCTAATGAGTGAGTGAGTATGCAACCTTAAAGGGTTAAACAAATGACGCACAGTACTACTACGATAACAGAAAAGTTTGCTTTGTTATAATTCACTTACATTTTAAATACATTTTGGTGTGATTATAACCCGCTATAAAAAAAAACAGCAACAACTGAAGGTTTTAAATTAGAAGCTATAATGTGACCATGGCGGGTATGAATTTTGGTGTGGCACCCAGCCATAGAAGAATAAATGTAGCGGAAACCATGAATGAAATATAAAACACCTTTAAAAAACGTATCATCACAAGCCCAACATAAAATAATGCTAAAAACAAATGCTAAATGCAAACATTGTGCTTTTAATGCCGTTTTATCGCCATACTAATGTTTCTGTCTGCATTCCTGTGGTGGAGTTTAAGACTGAGCTCATCCCAATGACGAAAAAATACTAGTGTAAACAAAGTATTATGCGTCACCACAAAATAAATCGAATAAGAAATATCGTCTTATTGCACAGTCCTATTAACAACCAATTCTAGATGCATCTGGGCGCTAATAACGGTCAAACTACTCCCACAAAACAGATGACACTAAAAAAACCCATGCAATCAAATCTGGGTTGGGAGGGAAAAGAAGCGTGTTTCTCAGCTGATAAAAATCTTCCACGTCCTCCGGCGGCAGAGTAAAATAGCTGAACATTGGCCAAGCAACACTGGGCAGGAACCAGCTTTTACAACCGTATCATTAGTGGCCAGTTTTACAAGGGTGGAAACAAAACAAGACTCGTGTAACGACCAAGGCTGGTGTGAAACGAACAACGAAAGACCACAGATATCCCAGAAACACTCATGCTATTTGATTCGCCAGTGGACAAAAGGAGCCGTAACAAGAGACTGAGGTTTACAGTTGCCTAGTGCATCAAACCAGAAGGCAACACTCACCTTGTGGTGTAAAGTTGCACCGTCCATGATTGAGGAGTGAGAAAACTGGCCATCACTGAGCTATGATAGTCTGTCTGAGCTGATTTTTGCATGCTATATATACAGGGTGGCTCAGCGAATAGCACTGTCCCCTCACAGCAAGAATGACGCTCGTTCGAGTCCCGGCTGGGTCAGTTGGCATTTCTGTGTTGAGTTTGCAGGTTCTCCCCGTGTTGGCCTGGCTTTCCTTCGGATGCTCCGGTTTTCCCGACAGTCCAAACACATGCACTATAGGTGAACTGAATAAACTAAATTGTCCGTAGTGTATGTGTGTGAATGCAAGCGTGTATGGATGTTTCCCAGTAATGGGTTGCAGCTGAAAGGGCATCCGCTGTGTAAAACATATGCTGGATGAGTTGGCTGTTTATTCCGCTGTGGTACCCCTGATGAATAAAGGGACTAAGCCGAAAGAAATTGAATGAATATAGCATGCAAAAATGGTGGGGGGCTATAATTCTGACTTCAACTGTACATATATGTGTGCATACGTCCAGTGCCCCGCATAAATAATAAATAGAAAATGAGAAATTGATAATTTTTTAGGATGCTATACATAGATATTTGTGTGTATACATTAGATTAGACAGTACCAGAGCCAAAACTAGAGCTTATTTATTAGGGATGCATCGATATCATTTTCTCGATACTAAAATTCTGAGTATCGACCGATACAGATCCGATCCCGATATTGTGCTGTTCTTTTTTTTTTTTTATTAACATAATACAGTTTCTATAATGATGATATAGTGGTGATAAACTCAAATAATATATCTTCTTCAGTAAAAATAACAGACCTATAGGCCTAGATGACAGATGGCACAATCTAACTAAACATGATGCTTGCTATAAACTATGGGCTACATTATTTAAGCATTCATTATGACATTGATCTGATCTGTTGGGGTTCAGCTTATGTTTACTTTTTAATATTAAGATTTTTCTTTTAATTCTGTAATAGGCTACCACTATTGACCCTAATTGTTGGTAAAATAATAGGCCTTTTAGCAAAGCCTGATATTTTCCTGCAGGTTTGAAGCAGACTAAACTAAACCGTCTGAGGCCAGTTTTTTATAATAAACATTCCCTCGCCTAAACTCGCCGCGAGTGAGATGGAGAAACTAAAAGCATGTCTGAACAATTATTTTTTTGTCTGTAAAATTATCTTTTTGAAAAATTATCATTTTGTTTGGTATAATTTGTTGGTTATTTTAATGTATTTTTGTTGGTCAGTTATCTACAAACTAAACAAGAATATTTGAGGTGAAGTTCAAAAGTAGGTCCGCTTATGCTTCAGCACACAATCTGACAAACTGGTCTTTTAAATAAAATGTTAATATATATATATATATATATATATATATATATATATATATATATAAAATTACAGTGAAATATTCACAATTTCAGAGTAGCTCATATTAGGCTAAATAATTTTCTGTAAATAAATATTTATATGCGCCGGGTCATCATTTACACTTTTAATAATTAAATCAACTGAACCACAATGAGCAAGGCTTTACAAACTTTTCGCGGCACAAACATAAGAAGGAACAAACATTCGCGGATGAAAGTCAGTACGTTGGGTTGGCCGGCGGGGCGCGTTTGCTACCCTTACTATTATGCCGCCCTAGGCGACCTCCTAGGTCGCCTCTTTGGACGCGCCGGACCTGGGTCTATGTGACAACTTTGCAGTGCCTTATAATAGGCTTCCTTCGTGGCTTTGGCTGGGTTATAAATTACACCGAATATAGCGGACGCGCAAAATTGGATTTGGATCGGTACCAACTGCCCGATACCCGATCCAGCAAAAATATGTGATATCGAACCGATACTCGATCCAAGTATCGGGATCGGTGCATCCCTATAATTTAACAAAATTACTCAAAATTACGGCCAAAAAAAATTTGTAGACCCAAATTAATATGCTAGGGAACATATTAAAACATTAGAAAAATATAAACACAAACAAAACAGCATCCCTTCATTGCTCCAATCACCCCTTCAAGTGTACTAATCTAGCAAATAGTAAATGAGGGTATGGGGGGGGCTGTTCATATACAGCTTAAGCTTTTCAAAGCTTTGAACCCATAAACACCCTCCAAAATGTATTCAGGACGAATATAAATCTAAACTTCAGGAGGTGGTCTGGGACTGGCACTCAAGATTAAACTGGACTAACAGGTCTAAATGCATCTGGTTGTAGAAACCACATGTTCTCTAAAAGTGAAAAATAAATAAATAAATAATTAACATACGAGTGTGTTACAGGCTATATGACATTGTCGGGTATAACAGCCATGGGGGCCGCTAGGGAATGGAAAGTTCGGACAATTCTAATGCGGTGTTCACACCAGACGCGGCACGCGTGGATAAATCTCACTTATTCGCGTGTAAATAGATGCGTGAACATTTTGAGTTTACTCACTTCATTCACGCATCAAATTTGCTTCATTTGCACGTCAAGTTCACTTCACAATAGACTCGGATTCGCATCATGGGCAGGGCTTGTGTCCGCCCGATGACTCTAACTTCGTTCCTAAATGGCTAAGATGGATTTTATTAAGACAACAGCTGTGTTTATGTGCTTTAGCAAGGTTGATAAACAGCATAGATTTGTTTGGCGCCGTGTCTGAGTGCACTAGATCCTTTCAGAGGTGCACCCAGCTCTGTGAGCTCATCAACTCCTCCAGAAAATATACCTGGATGATGGAAGCTTTCAGCGGTGCTTCCGACTGAGCTGAGCCCAGTTTGATAAGCTGTTGTCCAGTGTAGGCAAGAGGATTTTCCCCTCAGGACACCAACAAGGGAACGCTTCTGATTGGTTTATGCGGCTCAAATGTCTGCTGAAGTTCAGATTTTCCAACTTGAGCGATTCGCACAACATGTGACGCAGGATGTCTATTTCTGTCTTTGCATTGACTTGACATGTAAATCACTCACACTCGACGCTTCATTCGCATCTGGTGTGAACGCAGCATAAGGGTCCACATCATTTTGGGGGCCCCAGAGTTACTATTTCAATAAAGTTGCTAAATCAATTTAGTAACTTATTTAAAAGTTTACCCCGTCCTCCCCGCTCTTCACTTTCGTCTTTGATAGCGCCCACCATAATGGTGTCATAGTGCCTGTACTGGCCATCAGCGTGCCTGATAACAGCCCCCCCAGTAGAGAACCATAGATTTTTTTTAAACATTAAGCAGTTGTTTATAAGTACTCGTGAAACTCTTCATAAATGGTTTTGACGTAACAGCAGGCCTCGCAAAATCTATCTACACCATGCCCTGTCTAGATGGCCCACCGGGCATGGTGTAGATAGATTTTGCTAGCCCGACTGAATAGACAATAGCCGCAGGACTTCAGGCTACCTGATTTTGTGAGCCCTGAACAGAAACTTACTGTATTTATTAAAATCATTTGACCTTGGCAATTTGATATACACTACAAAACACTGAATAGAAACTAAAAATTTGTAGAAGTTTCGAAGCTTTATGAAGCAGCCATTTCGAAAGCAGACATTACTAGATTAAACTAGGGGTGCACAATATTAAAAAAATCTGACATTGTGATAGTATATAATGTTTTCTGTGCTATTTGTGTGTCTATATGTGTGTGTAATTTACATATTTATTGTCTATTTATGTGCATAATGTATTTAAATGTATATTGGCCTAAAAGTATGTCATTTTATTTTGTATATTTGTTTTTTGCACATTGTCTTTGTATTTGGCACTGTCTGGATCCTGCATTTAGCTTTTCGCTCATTATAGTAAAAACATGATGCACACGCGCTTATGGCGATATGACAGTAAAAGTGATTTGATTTGACAAATATAGCTTAAAGAATAAAGTTTCACTAGATGCAGTGACGGATTTAGGCATGGGCAATGTGGGTGATCCAACTCAACCACCAATTCCACCCCTCTACAATTTCGTCCACATGCATCACACCCCCTACCCCCTGTTCTTCACTTTAGTCCGCAACACCGCTCCACCCTTGCTCTTCACTTTCATTCGCGACACACCATGAGGAAGGCACGACCGTCGTTTGCCCTAGAGATGCCAGTTAAGCTTGCGCCGCTACTTACTAGACACGTTGAATAGCTTTATTTGTAAAGAATTTGTTAATTTAGATTGCCTGAGGATGATTTTGTAGGGGCGTAAATCATGCATAAATCATAAATAACAGATTTAAAGAATATATAAACACAATAGAGCAAAATAAAATAAACAATGCTTTATGGATTTCTGCAGAGTTAAATAGTATTCAGGTACAGAAAATCAATAATCAAATCTAAAATAACACTACATAGTCTAATAAATGTACAATTGTTTTAAATTTATTTTGTGTAAATGCTTTAACCTTATCACTCTAGCCTAGTCAAATGCAAATGATATACGTTCACTCTGTAATAGTTCAACTAAGCAGTGAGTCCACAAATGTCATGTGTTCTGAACTGTGGCTCCTGCTTAACTATAATCTAGACTCAAAATCACAGATCCTGCAGACTATTGAGATATCAATGCTGAAATGACACATTGTGCAGAGATCCTGGACAAATATGCAATATTAAGAATTGTGATACTGATATTTCGTACGATATACCATTTTCCTTAAAAAAAATTATTTGGCTAAATTTATTACCTTAAATCAATAATTTATTTAATGATATAAAATAAACAGGTAAAATATATATTTCCAGATCCAATTAATTCTAATTCAGTGTCAAGGTGCAAATGTTTAGTCTCTTAAAACACTATGAATGAGTAAAAACCTCTCCAGATATTCTGACTCTGATTGGCTGTTGTTATTTTCCTCTCTCATCTCAACTCCACCCATTAACGTGTTTATTTTTTAGCTTTGTGTTCACCTATGGGTCACTTCAGCCAATAGCAGTATAACAACTAATGTGGAGGCAGGGCTAATGAGTGTAAGGCCCCATCTGATTGGTCAAATGTACATAAACCACCAATGCATTAAAAAAAGTAACATCACACATGTCTGCGATGCATATATTGCATAAACTATTATCGCGATAATGATACGATAGAAAAAAACGATACAAAAACGATACTTTTTAATTTTGCAGCCCTACAATTGGAACTACACCCAATGGATTGGTTTCTTCTAGTTTACTACTAGACCTCCACGACTCCCAGTGACCCTCCCCAACAATTATGCTTTAAGGAAATGAGAATCGAGCTGCAAATGCCAACAAAAGGAGCACTGTCTGAACTCAAACTAGCTCTGCTTTCAGGTATGGACTGAGGCAACACAACCGCAGCGTGCAACAGCAGCGTATCTTTCATGTGGTTTTGCTCTCGTCTGTGCATTTGGTCTCATCGATCGTCTGCTGCGCATGAGGTATATTCAAAATGATACCAAGAATAAAAAATAAAGAAAAGAAAAATACACACAGGCCACACAGATCCAGAGAAGCCTGCGGTGCTATGAATTATTCAGAGGTTCCACAAAATAGTCCCGCACTTTAAAAATGCATGAACCAATTTAGGAATAAGGGTTTGGGTCGACTAAATGTGTTTTTTGTGCAAAGGTGATCAAAGCCTGGAAGGTTCATTATGAGAAACAGGTCTCTCCGACTAGATTAGCATTCGTGAGATAGGACATAGTGAAAAAGTTGAGCGAACTAACCTTTTCAGTTTTTTTATGTGTAAATTGAAGAATTTTGGTACTGGATTTACTCCATATGCTGTTACTCTTACTTAAAAGTATCATAAAATTATTATTTTAATTATTCTATTCTATTATTAGACCATTTTTGTTTATTTAAATAATTATTTTTAAATATATATTAAAAAATATTATTATTATTATTATTAAATGACTATTTTTCAAATGCAAAATGGAGTTTCACTTAAATTATTGATTCTTTCTGCTCTTTAGATATAATATTCTGTGATTAAACATTGCGGTAATTCTAAATTTATTTCTAGGAATTGGAACTCTTACAATTACAATCGTTTATTAATAATAGTAATAATAAGTATTATTATTACTAACAATAATTTAATTATTTGATTTCTAATAATTGTGACTCAATATATTGAAAAATGACCTACTTTATATTTTAAATATTTAAATATCTAAGAGTTTACATGAAACCATTAAAACAAGAAAAGTTTTACACAATTTGGTCATTAATTTACAGGTCAGCATCATTTTGGGGCGCTGTAAATGCAAACTTTTATGTTTATTTTTTAAAGTGACATTACAACCTGGCATGTTTTTTTTTTTTTGGGGGGGGGGGGGGGGGGGGGGGGGGCTGGGGGCACTCTTCATAGATCAATGGGATCATTTTGACAATGTGTACTTTTAAAAAATTCTTTCCATTTTTAGTACATGTAAACATACTCCAAGGTCGAATGGGCCCTGACAAACCTATTTCGGTAAACCACAAAGGGATAGTTCACCCAAAACTAAAAATTCTGTCATCATTTACTCACCCTTCCCTTGTTTCAAACCTTTTAGATTTTCTTTCTTTTGTTGATCATGAAAGAAGATATTTCGAAAAAATTGGAAACCTGTAACTATGGACGTCCATAGGATTTCTTTTACCTATAGATATCAATGGTTACAGGTTTCAGCTTTCTTCAAAATGTCTTCATTTCTGTTCAACAGAAAAAAAAAAAACCATAAATGTTTGCAAACCACTCCAGGACGAGTAAACAACAACAGAAATGTCAGTTTTGGGTGAACTACCCCTTTAAACTGCCTATGGGATGAATGAATGAGGGGTTTTTCCAGCATCCACCGTCTCCAGACACACACAAAACCGCGTAGTCAGCATCAACATGCCTTCATAATACCAAAAACTGCATGCTAACACCCTGAATCTCAGTTGAGAATATCTGACATTAACAGAAGTCTGTTTTGAGGGTAGACTCAAAAAAATAATAATAAAAAAAGCATTTTGATGCAATTAAGACCAGTTAGCATGAGCAGTAAACCACATAATAATTAGTGCTGCCTACTGAGTGAAGGTTCATACAATCTGATGACCAGACAACTGAAAGAATGCAGACGGTTAATGTTTCCTAGGATACAACCAAAGCCTCCATGTTACTGAACTTTGCAGTCCAGTAAATAAGGTCATATCCCCCTGTCAATAAGTTACTGGCCTGTTACTATCACAGACTTTCCTTTGTATTACTCTTGATATCACAATTTTTATTACCAGTGTGCTTTTATTCATGCACAGACATCCAAAATGTGTGTTTCAGCTGCTAGCAATTTAGCAATTAGTGTTTAGTTTTCATTTTTAACACACAAAAAAACATGATGTATGGTTAATTTTCAAGTGTTTCTTGTCACTATATCTTAACATAACTAAAAACAAACTATTTAAAATGGCCACAAATGATAAAAAAGCTAGTTATTAGCAATAATATAGTCACAGAACAAAAATACGTTGCACAACATGCATAATGAGTGTTATTTGAAGGCAGTCAGAAACCACTCACCTCTCCCCTATTTGAACCGGATACAAGGCGTCTAAAGTGTATCTTTCGTTCTTCAAACCTCCATCTAAACACCCTGACAACCAACAAAAATCCTACAGCCGCATGGATAAGTCTTAAAACTGTCTTATAAGGCTGGTAAAAGGCTTCCGACAGGTATGCGTTGTGTCTGAGCCGCTGGTGTAAATAATTCAAGCGTTTTCTTCTCCTTCTTTTCGCGTTTGGTTACCAGAGTTTGTAACCTGACTCCACCTTTTCGAAAAGTTTCAAACTTGAGGGTCCAAGGCGCTCTGTGACTGGCGTCCGAATTGACCAATCGCAATCGAGTTGGTCTTCCAAGTGGACCAATCAGAACGCAGGGAAACCCGCGAGTCCAGCCTCCCATATGGTTTCCCGTCATTATGCTGCGTAAATCCAAGGCTGAAAAATTCCCAGAGGAAATTCTGCTGAACAATGAAGTGGGAATTCATAGCGACTCGTTTTACTCCAGTAAACAACACGTCGACTCTATAGATGACGTTTGCTTGAGGAATACCTGGGATTTGAAGATACCTCAGGGTTTATGTGGTTGTTGTTTGTGTAGTTTGTTTGCTTTTTGTGAGTAAACAGAAAGGTGCGAGTCAAACTGAGTGTCCACAGCCATATTCCTCGCCGGATGTCTTTGACCTGTTTTTTTCCGTTCATAAATAGGACACATTTAGAAACATCCGGTGGCTGTAAATAAACACTCGAAAGCCTTAAACCATTTAACATCCTCTTCTGATAACATAAACAGACCGAGCACCTGTGACTGCAGATGGAAACGATCTAGAACGGTAACAGGAATAACAGTTCTTGTATATTTAATAACATGTATTTTACATAAGTACATTTCAATTTTAAACATTATTTGCGATCGTAATAAAGGCTGCGATTAAAAACGAGTGTTTTTAATCAATTAATTTATTTGATTCAGGCCTTTTACAACATGGTTTTTATACACAGGAAAGGTAGCGCATCATTGTGGGATGTTACACTGTGCGATGGCGCCGCCCAGCGATACAACTGTGTATTGCAGTATTTTGGGCCAAAATGGTCAAGTACCTGCATTTTTAATTTATAGGTATTTAAAGTTCGGCATAAATTTTACCCTGTCAAACATTTTCTGATATAGGATATAGATCAAAACTGTTCATTTTGTTTGTCAAAGCCAGAAACTGTGCCGCATGTTTTTTGGGAATCGCCATTTCTCAAAGAAAATATGGTACGAGATGACCAATTTCATAAATGACAAATTACTGCCAAATTTCTGTTTAGAATACTAACATGTTTTTTTGGGGTTTCTGAACTACTACAACAACAAAAGTAAATAAATAGAGAAGGAAGCGTTAGTAATCTTTTGATAATATTTACAAGGTACCATATTCACAGATGCAAATTTAATAACCAAAAAACTTTTTATCCTGCTGTACTAACTGAATTAAAACATTATACAAACAACATAAAGCAAAGCACTTATAAAAAAGCCAATAATAATAATAAAAAAACACTGTTTATAGGTCAGTGACAAATTGACAGATAAACATGAATGAAATAACATTTCTAACAGGCTTCAACATCATCACAACTCCACCGAGAAACTTCTGGGAAAAGTTATGATAATAATAATTATTATTATTAGGGCAACACAGTGGATCAGTGGTTAGCACTGTCGCCTGACAGTAAGAAGGTCACTGGTTCAAGTCCAGGCTGGACAAGCTGGCATTTCTGTGTGGACTCCCTGTGTTGGCGCGGGTTTCTACCAGGTGCTCTGGTTTCCCCCACGTGTGCTATAGTAGAATTTAATAAACCAAATTGGCTGTAGTGTATGTGTGTGAATGAGTGTGTATGGATGTTTCCCCATATTGGTTTGCAGCTGGAAGAGCATCCGCTGCGTAAAACATACTGTATTCTGAATAAGTTGGTGGTTTATTCTGCTGTGGCGACCCCTGATGAATAAAGGGACTAAGCCGAAGGAAAATGAATGAATGAAATTCTAACAACACCAAGCCTCCAACAACCCATGCTGTGAAACACAGCTATAGAAACATAATAGAATGTAACGCTTTGGACATTAAATTTAATGGACATTAAATTTAATGGATTTGTGGCTATCTACTGGTATTTTTGGCATCTATTGGTGGCATGTTAAAACAAAACAAGAAAGTTTTAATAGAATATGTCGCAAATACACTAGAAATCATTAAAATGTGTTGATTTTAATTGTTCTTTAATGTTATTAAGTTATAGTTGTAGCGGAAACCATGCATTAGCAACTGTAAGTTGTTGTTGTTTTTTTTGTGTAAACTTCTTCAACTGAATTTAATGCACTTTTTCCATATGTAGTTTAAACAGTAATACAGGCCTGTAGCCAGCCTTGTAAAAGGGTAGTTTTTATTTCTCAAAATGTGAACCATCATGCAGTTATTCGCATTATGGTATATTTAATTATGAGATTTAAATACTGCATTTTAGTGACATTTTAAGCAGCTGGATTAGCTTGTCAGATGGTCATCATAACCACACGTTTTGATGTACCAAAAACATTTGCTAAATATATAAAAAAATAAATATAAAAAAATACTTAAATGCAAATTTATTACATCATATATTATTAGGACAAAAGGAGTTAAAGTTTTATATTATTGCCATTTATTGGGCAAATAATAAACTGGCCAGCACTTTCAACGTTCTTCAGTCAGAATATGGTCATATGAATTAAAAAAACAAAACATAATAATATTAATAATGTAGAGCTCTACAATTTTTCCAGTCTCTTTTGGTTAAAAGGAATTTTGGTGAAAGTTCATGGATAACAAAAATTGCCTAATTCATTCATTCATTCATTTATTTTCTTTTTTAGCTTAGTCCCTTTTTTAATCAGGGGTTCGCCACAGTGGAATGAACCGCCAACTTATCCAGCATATGTTTTACGCAGCGGATGGTCTTCCAGCTGCAACCCATCACTGGGAAACACCCATACAGCCTAATTAGTATTAAAATAAACTTTAATATGGGCCGCTTTTGATGCTTCAAACCTTTTTATTGGATTTTTTTCTTTCAAGAATAAGGTCCAAGATTCAGAATAAAAGTTGGGCTACTTATAGTGAAAGATGACTTCACTTTCGTCATATTGTATATATAATAAATAATAATTGTTTGGATTCATTGGAAGCCTTTATTATTGGTAATTTTTTACAATTTTTGATGGCATAGCTGTCACAATAAGACAAATGAGCTCATGTATGGCACAATACTGGACCTTTTACCAAAAAAAAAGGGGGGGGGGGGTTCTTTCGAACCATCCAAACTCCCTAGCTACGGTCCTGTTATAGCAATTATTCCAACTTATTGATAATGAAACTGAAACGAACTTTCAACCCAGAGCCGCGCTGTGTTCGGTTGAGGGCGTTCAATTGTATCAGCTGTACAGTATAACCAGGGGCGTAGCAACCGGGGGGACGGGGGGATATGTCCCCCTCACTTTTAGAGACAGACCATTTAGAAACAGCTGATTAAGAATGTAAACTTTTGGATTTCATACAGCTGTCCCCCCACTTTTAAAATGTCCACTCCGCCCCTGTGTATTACTAAACTACAGTATAGACTACTAATAATAAAGGAATCCTCTGCGTTTTCTTCCCCTTTTAGAGGTACACTCTTCTACATGTAAAACCAACACTGACTTCTCATATAAAAAATTGTGCTACTGTCACTTTAAGATGTATGGTCTCTCTCTCTCTCTCTCTCTCTCTCTCTCTCTCTCTCTCTCTCTCTCTCTGTGTGTGTGTGTGTGTGTGTGTGTGTGTGTGTGTGTGTGTGTGTGT
>CAIGQZ010032594.1:5570296-5593252 GCA_903798205.1 Danio tinwini
GTGTGTGTGTGTGTGTGTGTGTGTGTGTGTGTGTGTGTGTGTGTGTGCGTGCGTGCGTGCGTGCGTGCGTGCGTGCGTGCGTGCGTGCGTGCGTGCGTGCGCGCAATCAGTCTGAAGATAACGGGCCATTGCTTGAACTAGGAAGTGTGAGTCATTTTAGCGATTCATTTGTTCAAACGATTTTTGTTGCAACTTTTGCTTTAGATGTTGTATATATATATGAAACTATTCTATCATCATCAATTGAAGTTCAGGGTGTTTTTTAATATAATTATACAGAATTCATATGCAGTTTTATGCTGATAGGGATTCCACGCCATTTCAAATCGATTAATTAGAAAATAAATATATACAAATAAATATATACATTAGAATATATTCTTTATCTAATATATTTGTTATGTTTTTCAACATATCCTACAATATACAGCTATAAACATTCAAAATGTACGTCTCGCAATGGATGCAGATGGCGAATGATTCACAAAGAGTCGATTCCAATGAATCATTTAAAAGAATCGGTTAACGTGAACACAAGGACATCGTCTGCCTTTTTTTGCACTAACCCCAACTTCTTCACAGCGCGGCGTGTCTGTCTCTTCTCTCAGGAGGCTTTAGATAGAATTTAGGTACATTTTCGTTTATATTCCCGGGGCTTTCCTTTTGTCTGCGTGTTTACCACCGTGGCGCGTCTGTGAATTTATCACTTGTATCACATGCTGATGGGTTTCGTGCGCAGGTTCATTTGAGTCTATTTTAATTATACTCCGTTTTCCATATTCAAGCCACTAATGGACACACCGAAGGATTATTTGTGCTTTAGACCTCTCGACATGAGATGAAACCCTGAGGAGATGTTATATATACCAAATAACGCAAAGAAGAGGACGCGCTATTTTGGCACATGAAGATTTTTGCATATGGACACACATGACATGCGCCGAACAGAGAGTACAGGCAAATATCTGCGATTTTTATTAACCTTTAGCTGATTATTGCTCGGAATGCTTGAACTGTAAGCCATTTTACTTGAATTTCCAATATATGCACTGTTATAGGGAATGCAGGCATGCTGGTTCATATGTTGTGTGATGGATTTTGCTACCATGCAGTATAGGTAGTGTTATAGTGAACACTAATATAGCCTATATACAATTACAATTGTCCTTTAGCATGCTATTTATGGTGGTAAATTAAACCCATTAACAATCCAATGCCTGACATTGGTATATGTGCGTTATAGCATAATAATCTTTCTCCTGGGCTAATGTCGGAATACGATTGTTTGGCACAATTTGTTAATTGGCATTAGTAGTTTATTAGCCTTAATTTAGAAGACGAAAAAAAAAGCCCGGATACTTCAGACACCATAAGCAGCTTAAGGTTAACAGCAGCTATAGCAGGTGGCACTTTGCATTGTGCATTCTAGCCTCTAAGTGGCTTTTATTATAGCAATTATTACAGTATTTCTGGGGTAATGGACACCAGTAAAATGGATGATGGTTCGTCTAGCGGTAGCATGGAGATGGAGATCACGCCTGGCTACATGGAGCTCTCCTCCAGAGCATATTCAGTCATATTTAGTGCCTTTATGGACTGTAAAGACTGCGGGCTGGAGTTGTCCATAAGGACATTGCTGGATCACGCATACATAACTTGGATGGAGATCTTCATGCTGTTCATCTGCACTGTCATGTGGACGAAAGTGCGCAAGGGACTGACCGTGTACTTCTTTGAGGTAAATATACCGCAGAAGCCAACTGCATTATTTATATTGGGTGATATAGCTGTACCATTTTATTGAGACGCTATTGATCATTCAAAAACTTTCAAAGTCATTAGAGCAGGCTGTAAATCCATGAATAGTAGATGCCAGGTTTCGAAAGCATCACTAAATATACTTCAGTGAATATTTTGAAACACTGGAAGTTGCATCACCATTTTAAAGGGATAGTTCATCTAAAAATGAAAAATTTCTCACCATTTACTCACTCTTGAGTGGTTCTTAACTATTATTTCTGTAATCTGTTGGACACAAAACCAGATATTCGGAAGAATGTTGGGGGAAAACACATTGATATCCGTAGTAAACACTATGGAAGTCAATTGCTGATTTTTCTCCCAACAGCCTTCAGTGTATCTTCCATTGTGTTCAACAGAAGACAGAAGGTTTCTGGGTTAACTGTCCTTTTAAAGGAGAACTGTTATATCAGTTTTCATACCACAAGTTGTAAAATAAATCTTTGATGTCCATAAAGTGTGTATGTGAAGTTTCAGCTCAAAATACCACACAAATCATAGTCCATAACTCTTTGAAGCCGCCCCCCTTAGGCCATTTTAGTGACTGTCGCCTTTAAATGCTAATTAGTTTGTGATCTTTTCAAAAGAGGGCGGAGCTACAAACACTTTTGTGTCAGCATAGTGGCAGATTCAAAAACAAAACTAAAGTTATGACTGTGAAACCTGAAAATGTCAAAAGAAGTGTCTCAGAAGGAAGTCTATGCAGGCTACGGTGTTTATTTGTGCATCCTAAAACTCCACGTTTATAATGCCTCTTAGTCGTTGACATTAGCTTCAGCAGGCACAGTGTGAAAACTCTAATGGTGTGTTCAGACCAGAAGCGGAACGTGTGAATAAATCACACTATTCACACGTAAATAGATGCATGAACATTTTGAGTTTACTCACTTCAGTCGTGGGTCAAATTTGCGCCGTTCGCACTTTAAATTCACTTCACAATAAAAGTGAATTAAGATTTGCATCATGGGCGGGGCTTCTGTCTGCCTGGTCACTCTAGCTTTGTTGCTAAATGGCTAACATGGATTTTATTGAGACAATAGCTGTGTTTATGTGCTTTAGGGAGGTTGATAAACAGCGTAGATTCGTTCAGAGCCGTGTCTGAGTCCACTAGATCCTTTCAGAGTTCATAAACTCCTCTAGAAACTGTACCTGGATGATGGAGGCTTTCAGTGGGGCTTCCGACTGAGCCGAGCCCAGTTTGATAAGCTGTTGTCCGATGTTGGCAAGAGGATTTCTTAACATTGACTTAACATGTAAATCACTCGCACTTGATGCTTCATCCTCGTCTGGAGTGAACGCGGCATAATGGCAGATGGCTGCTTCTCCAACCCAGGCTCATTCTGAAAATGTACCTCTATTTACATTTCTGGAGACCACGAAATACATCCTAGGAGGTACGTTTTATTTGCAGTTTTTGTTTTTATGAAGAGTATACACTTTTTGAGATTTCAGATTTCTCTTGCAAGTGCTATTTGCACCTGCTGTTCTTGCGTGAACCCACCATAGGCTGCTGTTGACTGACTGTTTGACTGACTGACCCACCCAGCTCCTTCCCTAAACCCAACTAACGATTTTTAAAAGCGATCCAGAAAAAGAAATGCCCTCGTCTTGATTTTTACCACATTTTCAGATTTGACCACATTCTCACTCTGTTATTTACTGGTTTATTTTATTTCTTGGATTCTGTTTCTTACCCGCTTTCTGGAACCATTCTTCACGGGACTCGAACCCCATCGTTGTGGTCAACTCTTCTCTGCATCTCAAGTCCATGGACGTACAAGACAAGCTAACAGGACAAACTGGTCACAGCGAGAAAGCTGTCCATACTAAGGTAAATGGTCAGCTGGTTAGCGCGAAAAGGAATGGCGTCATACCGCCCCGTACCGTTCGTTTAAAAAATTAAGTGCAGCCATACGCACCTCTGGCTACATAATTCGCGGTCTCCATAAACATATACAGGGCCACATTTTCAGAATGAGCTTATGTTGTCCTTCCCACTCAGGGCTGTTTATGCTAATGAGGGTGAGATTGTCACTAATGGGTGGAGCTTTCCCCCTCTGATGACACGTACAAAGGGAGAATGTCAATCAAAAGTGTTTCTCAAAGTGTTTTTATCAAGTGTGATTATAATATAAGAGACTAATTTAATAGATTTTTACCATTGGAAGCTGGCTATAATTGCACAATGTTGCCACACAACTGTGTTTAAACCCCTTATTAAAGTGCTTTTCCCTTTTAAAGGTAATCTTAAAGGCATCTACCATAAATATGAGAAAGTGCGGTTGGTTGTCATTCTGTCTTGACGCTTCACTTCACAAGATATATTTTTACTTTGCAAATGCAAAAAAAAGTTGTTGCCAAAATGTGTTTGTGGTGTAGTTTATCTTTGATCGAACCAAATAAAACCTTCTGAGAGGTTTCGTTTGCTGTGCACGGGCCATTGAATGTCACCAATGAAGTTGCAATGCGCGCTGTTTTACATACTTTTTATTTTGCATTTAAACTTTTACATACTTTTACATACAAAAGATTGCTATGCAAACAGGTTACTAACTATCAGGTTTCCCAGGCATGAGCTTCACCGATCTGCCTCGTGTCGGGATATCCCCACATTTTGCATTTGCGACATATTTTGACGGCTTCTTGTCTGAAACATGCTGCTTCAGCTGACGAATGACAGGCTCTCTGCATTTGTGTTTGTTGGGGTTTATTCTTCCTTCTGTAAATTCTTTTCACTCAGCACGTTGAGAAACTCAAACGGATGGCGTGGGGCAGCTGCCGTGTTGTCAATACAGAAATATGTGAAGTGTCAAGACATTGTCTGGGTTATAACCCTTGAGTAATAGAGAATGAGGAGTCACATCCCTGTAGTTTGTTATTAAAACATGGATTTGAAAACGAAGCGACAAGTGGTTGTTAGTCTTTTATCAGTCCCATATAGAAATCTGATACATGTAAATATATGCAGCAGTGCTGTAAAGTAACTAATTGCAAATACTCAAATTACTGTAGTTGAGTAGTTTTTTTCAAGAATTGTAATTTACTGAATAGTTTTAGAAATGTGTGCTTTTACTTTCCATTGAGTACATTTTTACTGCAGTATCTGTATTTTTACTCCACTACTTTCTTTCAAACTGCAGTCACTACTTTATTTTTCTTGTCCATGGGGATTAGAAAAATCAGTCCTGAGATTCCTGTCCAATCAAATCGCACATAGAAGGTAAATCGCATCATAATGAACCACCTCAAGACATGTGCACTTTATAATTGCAGCAAACTGTTTAAAAAGTATTAAAAGTGTCCATGAAGATGTTCAAAATCTTTACACGCATTGACCAAGAGACTGTTTAGATACATGTCACTGATGAGAAGATGACGGATGTTTACTGTATGATGACCGAAATGGCCTTAAACACCCAGCAGGCACAGGACATCAACATGACGTCTGATTGACGTTGAACCCTAACGTCATGGGGACTTTACATTTTGTTTGGAATTGAAAATCAGGTTGACATCAGAACTCAACGTCAGGCCAATGTCAATGTCCAACCAAATATCAACATCTAATGATGTTACAGCTTGACGTTGTGTGAACGTTACCACTTTGACATTTATGAGACTTTGGATTTTGGTTGCCGTACCTGATGAATAAATGTCAGTATTTGACGTCATATATGACGTTGCTTTAAGATGTTGGCTCAACGTTGGATTTTGGTCACTTTCTAACAACCTAAAATCAATCAAATATCAACGTCATTTGACGTCATTATTGGACATCAAAATAACGTTGTCCTTAGCTGCTAGCTAGATAATTAATTTTGGTCACCTGACATTACAACCTAAATCTAACCTAATATTAATGTCTCATGATGTTGTGTGCCTGCTGGACAATAACTAAATGCATTACAGAATGTTACGTTTACACACACATGCACAAACACATCATGTAAACACATCAGCTTTTGACAGCATAATACTCACTACTCTTGAGTACTTTTAAAAGGTCTACTTTTTACTCATACTTGGAGTAATATGTACAGCAGATACTTTTACTCTACTTGCACTATTTTTAGGAAAGTAATGGTCCTTTTACTTGAGTATGATTTTTCTGCACTCTTCCCACCACTGATAAGCAGATTATATACATGACATACAAGCTGATATTTGGATTTCACATATATAAAAATGTCCTACACGCAGCACATATTTCAAAATATTATTTGTTTGCTTATTTATTTGTTTCAATCATTGTAATTACAAATATGTTTATATATGATAAGTAAAAAGTATATATATGGCCATATATATATATGAACACATTTATAAAATAATATATTCAAACATATACATACATATTTGTAATTCATTCATTTTCCTTCGGCTTAGTCTCTTTAATAATCAGGGGTCGCCACAATTGAACAATTTAGCTTACGCAATTCACCTATAGTGGATGTCTTTGGACTTGGGCTCAAACCAGCGACCTTCTTGCTGTAAAGCAACAGCGCTACCCACTGCACCACCGCTATTTGTAATTCTTTTTTAAATTTGTAGCATAATGTATATGATATATTCATTTTCCTTCGGCTTAGTCCCTTATATATTAGGGTTTGGCACAGTCAAATGAACCGCCAACTATTCCGGCATATGTTTCACGCAGTGGATGCCCTTCCTGCTGCAACCTAGTACTGGGAAACACCCATACACTCTCTCATTCACACACACACTTATACACTACGGCCAATTTAGTTCTTCCAATTCCCCTATAGCGCATGTGTTTAGACTGTAGGAAACCCGGAGGAAGCCTTCATAAACACAGGGAGAACATGCAAACTCCACACAGAACTGACTCAACCGGGACTCGAACAAGTGATCTTCATGCTGTGAGGTGACAGTGCTAACCACTGAGCCATTGTGCCGCTTTATGTATAGAGGGATGTGCTTCGTGCTTCTTGGCTAATAAAACTGACTCTCTCAGTGAAAGATGGTTTCTCATTTTATATGCAAGATTAAAGTAAGTCAGCATAAAGCCATTTGATTAAACCACTGCATCCTAATGGCTTGCCAAAAAATCGAATCAGTCAATGGGAACCAGATGGGAATCTGGTGTGCAGGTTTTTCTTAAAGGGGTAATTCACCCAAAAATGAAGATTACCTCAGCATTTACTCTTCCTTTAAGTCTTTTTAACCCTTTAAGTTTCTACAATCAATTCGTTCTTGTGTTCAACAGAAGAAGCACAGGTTTTTAAAAAGTGAATGGTGACTAAATGATGAGAGAGTTTTCATTTTTGGGTGAACTATTTCTTTAAAGGAATAGCTTCTATGTGGATTTCATTGTAAAATCAGTAGTTTTGTGTCCATCCACATATTTTATGCACATTTTGAAACATCGCATTAAAATTCATTCATTCATATTTTTTTCGGCTTAGTCCTTTTATTCATCAGGGGTCGCCACAGCAGAATGAACTACCAACTTATCCAGAATACATTTTATGCTGCGGATGCCCTTCCAGCTGCAATCCAATAATTGGAAACACCCATACACTACAGCCAATTTAGTTTATTCAATTCACCTATAGCACATGTGTTCGGACTGTGGGGGAAACCGGAGCACCCGGAGGAAACCGGAGCACCCGGAGGAAACCTATGCCAACACTGGGAGAACATGCCAACTCCACACAGAAATGCCAACTGACTCAGCCGAGACTCGAAGCAGTGATCTTGAACCAACGATTGTGCTGCCCACTACGCCACCGTGATGCCCCTGCATAAAAAATTCTTAATAGAAATGGCAAGATGCGCGTATATTTTGAAAATGTAAATAAAAGCGTGTAAGTATGATAAACTTTTAGAAAAAATGTGCATAAACTATGACAGAAACACATTTACCACATAAACTCCAGCATGAGCAACAGTAAAGTCATGTGATTTTGTTCTACCAGATCATTTGATGATAAAGATGTGCATAATTGGACGCATTAATGGACAAGCTAGCGTTTTCAGTACATTGTAAAACATCTCAAGTGTTGTTTTGCTCATGTCTAAAACGCCTCAGCCAAAGTCTGTCATCACAGTGGCTCAATATTATTATTATTCTATTATTATTCCCTCCAAAACGGTCTTGAGTATCTGTCTGCTCTCCCAAAGCGTGTCTCACGCCTCCAGAAGCCACGGCATTGCGTTCATTGTGTTAGCCGGCAGCTAGCTCTCTGCAACTGTCACTGAAGCCAAGCAGGGCTGTGCCTGGTCAGTACCACATGGGAAAGCTAGGTTGCTCCCAGAAGTGATGTTAGTGAGACTAGCACTTCTCAACTTGCAGTCTGTGTGGGTCCTAACGCCCCAGTATATTGACGGGGACTCTTTACTGCTCATTGTGCGCCATCTTTTCAGATGAGATTTTAAACTGAGGTCCAGACTTTTTGTGGCTGTTAAAAATCCCAGGTGGGATAATCCCTAATTTGCCAACTAGCCTCTGTCCATCATGGCCCCCTAACCATCCCCATATCATAATTGGCTTCATCACCAATCAGCTGGTTTGTAGTGTGGGGTCTGATGTAACCCCGCTGGTCCTGCATCACTCAACCCGCTCTGAGCTGGGATCGAACCAGCGATCTTTCGGATGGGAGTCAGTTGCTCTACCAAGGTGGCTAAAGACTATGTCTGTTGCTAGAGCAACTTTAGAAGTCAAAAGGATGGAGGTTTACCTGCACAGCACTTCAATAGCTGGCCTCTGTTACGCTCACCCTGCTTAACCTCACTCCCATCTGGGTCATGGCTCCAATGTTACCCCGCTAATCCTACACCATCCAACCTGCACTGAGCTGGGATCGAACCGGCAACCTTCCGGATGGGAGGCAGTTGCTCTACCAAGGAGGCTAAAGACCATGGCCGTCTGTTGGAAGAGCAACTTTAGAGGTCCGAGGAGTGAGGTTTACCTGCACAGCACTTCACTAGCTGGCCTCCGTTACACTGGCACAATATGGCTGCCGTCGCGTCCTCCATGTGGATGCTGCACACCGGTGGTGGTTGAGGAGATTCCCCCCAAAAATGTGTAAATTGCTTCGAGTGTCCAGAAAAGCGTTATATAAATGTAAGGAATTATTATTATTATTTCTTCGTCTTCTGAGGTGCAACTCATTTATAAGAGAAGAAAAAAAGACCACAGTGGCTTCTCCCAGTACACTAAACTACACTTTTGTTTTTAATCTTTGCCGCAGGTTATCAGTACGTCATGATTTAGTTCTCTTTGACTCATTATATGAAAGCAGTGCTTTTATTCGCAAATGTTTTATGCAATATTACAGTTTTGCACACATGTCGCATCTTTGGATGAAAGCATAGCTAGTGATATCCACTGATAATCATGAGCTGTTAACCCTTGGAAGAATTGAGCCAGTGAGTTGAACTCAAAACCAGATAAAATTATGAATGATGAACTGCTTGAACTGATTCACTGATCCTCAGTCTAAAGAATGACCGAATGATTCATTAATGCTCCGTTGTTACACCAGGGTTTCAATGAGTGAACACTACTCTGTCAAATTCCTCCTGAAGACATGGAATAAAGTGCAATACATTATATTACTTTTTTTTTTGGGGTCATGTGAGCTTTGTACTACGTTTTTAGTATCCTGCACTTTGGCCGTAAGATTGCATCGTATGTCTTGTGAGATAATTTCTGGCATAGTCTGCAGATTTTTAAGTGTTTTGTGGACTATGTCCCACACTCACCAACACATGCGTCCGACCTGCAACATGATCTCCCTGCTTGCTTTTTAAACGAATCTCCCATGTTGCCTAATAAACAATTTATGGCATCAGCTCTTAGTGCTAATGAGGCCTATTCATTTTTAAACTTCCCTTGCACTTTCATGTTCTCAAACCCAATGGAGTCTAGCATAAATCCATCTGGCTAGAACTGTAAACAGTGTGTGTGTGTGTGTGTGTGTACTGGTTTTGGTGGTTTACAAACACCTTTTTTTTGTATATAGCGAGCAGGCACACAACATCATAAGACGTTAATATGAGGTTAAATTTAGATCATGACATCAGGTGACCAAAATTCTACGTCTAGCCAGCGTCTAAGGACAACATCATTTTGACGTCCAATACCGACGTTAAATTATGTTGATATTCGGTTGATTTTAGGTTGTGTTGGAAAGTGAAATCCAACATCTGATAGACGTCATAGTGATAATGTCCACACAACTTCAAGGTGTAACACGATTAGACGTTGATATTTGGTTGATTTTAGGTTGGACATTAGACATTGATGTCTGACGATTTTCATTTCCAAACAAAATCCAACATCCCCTCAACGTTGGGGTACGTCAATATAACGTCCTGTGCCTGCAGGGTAGACATAGGTATGATCTAGTTGTATTGGGTTTATGAAGACTTGCCTGATGTCCTTGCAATCCAAATGCTTAAAAATAATACTTAATGTTGTCTTTTGACATTTCGATGTTTGCCACAGGTTTCCTGTGAGGCCTGGGTTTAGGTGTGGGGCCAACTAATTAAAGTTTTATACTGTATAAAATGTATTAGAACTATATAGAGTCTTGCTAAACCACCAATACCAATATGTGTGTGTGCAAAAACAAGGTGTCGACTGTGTGCCGGCTGGCCGAACTCATGCTGGTTTGACCTTTGATGAAACTCTGATGTACATTGTCCACTGGACCAGACCATTTTTTAACCTTACTCAAACCAAAAACACCTAACAACATCACCACTGTGAGAAACTTGGGCCGTCTGAAGACCCGCCAAAGGAATATCATGCAGACATTAACCTTTGAGTCTGTCTTAACAGCACTTATACACACAGAGGTCATCGACTCAGATAGTGTCGGAATGATTCACATTCTCAACACGTGCGCCGCAAACAAAATTACAAGAGTACTTATCTTTAGTTTACTTACCTGTTGAAAGATCGCCAAACAGTTTAGATGAATTGCTTTATTTTCTAATGATTCAATGGAGTTCATTTTTCTACTTACACTATGGTCCCCACAATGAAAGATGCAGGACTTCAGACATTTGTCAGGTTTTATGTCCTCAAACTAACAGGACTAGTTTCTAACAAGTCTCATCAAAAGCCTTTTGTTGTATTTTGTTGTGATTTTTGACTGTTGTAGCTGTGAAATAACTCAAATCATTCAGTGTAATGATATGGAGCTATAATGCGCTCAAAATCTAACAGAACTATTTTAGCTGTGCGTTTATCTGACAATAACTGCACACCTAACTGAGTGTTCAGAATCAAGCATTCAACAACCACGTAGAATACGGTTATTTCACGCCACCGCCATTTTAAAGAACCAAAGCGAGGCTGCGGTGGAAAGAAACCCGGAAGTATAGGATCAGCACTATAAACATTGCAACAACATGCTGTGGACTATAAACCTCCAGCTGTTGCCGTGATTTTAAAACGCAGATATGGGTTAAACATCACTTTAATATAATTCAGTTCAGTTTAATTTAAACAATTAAAAGCACATTAGGCATCAAACAACATCACAATCTCTCCTCCTGGGCTTCAGTTGGCAGCAGGTAAACACAGTGGGGGCTTCCCTGCTTGCTTCAGCCTATGTAAACCGGTGAGTGATAAAACAACGCAGTCCTCTGTAGCACACCCTTGTGTTGTCTGTAATAGTGTTGTACCGGTACTGAAAAAAAAATCTCCTGCTAACATTTAAGCGCCGCTGAGCGCGTTCTTAAGCACGTGCACCTCACGCTGACTTGCGCAGAAGAACCGACTCCGAGTCCTTCAATCAAGTTTCAACATCGAACCAATGTTATGATTTCGACCAGATGCGTCGGGTAGTCTATATGTTGAAGAGTCAACTTCATTTCAACATTGAATCAATGTTTTATTCTCGATGTAATAACCTTCCGACGTACCGACCAAATAAAGAACGTTGATTCAATGTTGAAATTTGATCGACGACTGATACTGATGCTTATAACCAATAATCGACATTGATTCAATGTCGGCTTGCTATCTGGGAGCTGATTTGCCATACTCACCAGTGCTCAACAGAAATGACTGTGATTGGCCAAAAAGGTAATGACTTCACTGAGTGCAAACACAGATGCACGAACAGTGGAGTGTTTTAAAGCCGCAAAGATCAGCCGAGTCATCAGCAGATTGCTCGTCTGTGTTTTCACTGGGTAAACATCGGTGAAGTGCGGTGAACTGATGACCTCCATGGCCAATCACAGTCCTCTCTGTTGAGCGCGTGAACACCATGGCAAATCAGTGCTGTTGCGTTCAACAGTGCTTATGTTAGTGGGAAATTGATGGTTTTTATAAATTTCAGTAACGAAATTCAGTATCTTGACAGGTCTAATATAGTGAAAGAATCAGTTCATTAACTTGAGTTTGATAAATGGCAGCTAAAACGTTTGTTTGGGAAAGAAAACGTTAGCTAACTAGTGGTATTTCCCTTAACTTAGCTGAAAATGAGGTCCGATATCCCTTTTTATTTTCACTTTTCATTCAGAACGGACCTTCAGGTCACTCGGAAGACTGTGAAATTATATATTTGTGTCGCTTTCTTTTAGCTGATAAGATATACAGCCAGGTACACAACATTCCTGTGTGACTCAGGCTACACTTCCTGGTTTCTTCCCACTGCAGCCTCGATTTCGCTTTTTTAATGGCGGCCGCGTGAAATCAGTCTATACATATTATTAATCACTAGCTACATTTCAATCCACCTAGTTTTATGCGCATTTTGGATATGCGCATGAAAAATTGGTTGACGGAAACGCCATGATGCGCATAAGTTTTAAAAATGCGCATAAAAACATATGCGCATAACTAAGAAGAATACACTTTTTAATCCAATAAGAAAAGATGTGCATAAACTTTGATGGAAACGCTTCTACCGAACAAATTCGGTAATTTAAAAAAGGTCATGTGATGATGAAAATGTGTGTGAATGGACAAACCCGCAGGCTGACCACACTGTAAAACATCTGAAATGTTGTTTTGGTCATTCTAAAATGCTGTAGCCATTTCAGTATTAGTGTTATTATATTATTAACCACCTCCAGAATCAAGAGCGTCTGTGCTCCGCACCTCGTGTCTTCCAAGGCCACCATGCGTTCATTGCAATGTCGGCATTTGTTTTCTGAGGTGCAAGTAATTGATGCAGCTTCTTCTACCGCAGCAAATTCCCTTTTTACTTTTGATATTTAGCAGCAGTTAATCAGGAAGTGACAATTTTGTTCGTCTTGGATGGATGGAAATGCTGCTTTATTCGCATGTCTTTTATGCGATATTCCTGTTTTGCGCTTAAATTTAATTAGCATCTTTGGATGGAAAGATAGTTAGTGTAATGAAACGGTAGAAATTCAACAAAAATAAAGTGCATTAGTAGTCGACCAAGCAGGAACCATTATTTATCCTAATGTTGGTTTCCAAAATCGATTTGTCTTGGAACGTCATGAATGAAGTTAACTTATTAGATTTTACAAATTTAAGCAGATTGAACATAAAACAATTAAATTAAATTAAATTAAAAATTGTGTCGTTTCAGCTTTTTTTAATAAATTTTTTTTAGGGGTTTTCACCTTTATTGATAGAACAGTGGGAAATAGAATCCCAGTTCTATTTTTGTACCCCTTTCCCTTCCCCTTGGCCCTTAAAACCGAGTGTGAAGGGGAAGGGCTTCAAAATTTACCCCTAAGTACTGGAACAGCACTTCAACACCTGCACACGTCATCAGATGTCATGGCGATCTCTTGCTTCATATGAGATCAGACGATGGCGACTGCTGTAGTTATTCCAGTTGTGTTATTTTTTGGTATTTATCTTCAGGAAATCACTGAAGGCATATATTGTTATCATAACGATATAATGTGATAATAAGATCGTAACTATACTGTGCATTTACACCGTGGCCGTATTCATCTATATAAACACACCAAAAGCAACATTCACATTATAGCAGACACTGTAAAAAGCTCATTCTGAGCCACTAGACTTTTCTGACAGGGTATTCGAGTGTCATCGAGTGTCAGAGTGTTGTGGGACTGCTCTACAGGAGTTATTATTAGGGATTATAGATCGTGAAATTTAGCGGTTTTTATTTTAGCTTTTTTTTTTTTTTTTAAGCATGATGATAAAACACGAACGCGGTTATGAATATATTAAAACATATGCCTGTTTGGTGTAAAAATGTTTAATAATGACAAAAAAATACTAATTTGTGGACTTCTTACTTCTGGGTGCTGCTATCTTGCCATTGTGGCTGGTGTATTCTGGGAAATTTTCTTACCCCTTGGTTTCGACTGTGGTCCTGAAAAATCTTCGTTCAAAGGGCTATCCACCCCTTCCCCTTAGCCCTACACGTTTAAGCTAAAGAGAATTGGTAAGGGGAAGAATTGGGATTGGGCCTTACAGATAGGAAAGTGTGGGGAGCAGAGGTAGCAGAAGGATCGGCAAAGGACCTCAAACCAGGAATCGAACTCTGGTCACCGCGAGCACCTCAGTGCTATGTGTCGACACACTAAGGCTATTAGTGCCAACTTTCAGCTCATTTTAATGAAGTGTTTTGAACAAACAACAAACATTATTTTTTAGAGTGTGGTATATCAGCGACTATACCGATATCGGCAGATGAATGCTATTGTTATGCTAACGTTATTGATTCGATAACAAAATTAGGCCGATATTTTAAGCATATGAATTGTGTATTATTTGTGCTGCTTTAACCACTTTACATGCTTGCTACCTCCAACTTTTTTATAATTTTACTGGTATTTGATTACTAATTTTGGCAAATTGAGTTAAATCAAATGAACTTTTCTTACATATTACCAGGGCTTGACATTAACTTTCTTGATCACCAGCCACTGTGGCTAGTAGTTTTCCAACATTAGCCACTCACTATTTTCACTAGCCACAATTTTGTTGTTGGGAAAATATATTTTATATGCATAAATTTGACTTTGACACGCTAAAAGTACTTGATTTAGATTTTGTGTTATGTCCACATGCCTTCTCATTCATTTCACTTTTTGTGTGTTGTGTATGAGCAAACGGGTCATGGTTTCACAGTGTTGTATTACAATTAGTTTTTACTTCACGTCACTTTTCAGAGCTCAAATTAAGGATTTACCAAATTTATCTCTGACCATACCAAACATAAAAACATTAATATTTGTATCCACAAACTTTAAATGTGTCAAAACAAATGAAATATAGCTGTATACTATTCATTTAACAACACATTTCTTTAAAAAACTAAAACAATTGACATTTAAAAAATAACTGCTGTAGTGCATCTAGAACTATGCACAGTTATCTGTCCTGGCTAAAGGTCCCAGATCACCAGTTAACTACTCATAAATGGGGAGGTAATCTTATATTAAAGCAACGTTATTGTAAAAAAATGATAAACCATATTACCAAAAATACCTGTAAGCAAAAGAAAGCAGGTGAAAACATTCCGTGTGTGATAATGAAAGGATGATCACACAAGGTTAACGCTAGGCCAATTATTAGTCTATTCAAAAAATGGTTAAAGCGAAACTAATCGGTGCTGCTTACCAAAACACAAATCTGGAGCTCTTGAAAGCAGCAAAACTATGAGTGCAAGAGCATTACTTTTTGCTTAGTCTATTTGAAGGAGAACCGATCACACTAGTTGCGTTCTAGGCAAGTAAACGGGAGCACGCATGCGTTTTAAACAGTCGCGTGCATCACCTCACCTTTGTGCGCGAGTGATCATCCTCTCATTCGTTATTTAGCTGCTTTCTTTTGCTCCCGCAAACATAATTAGTTTTATCAGTTTTGCTGCTTCTTGATTCTAAGATCACATTTGTATGCATATTGGGCCATCTTTATTGTCGAACCCTGCCTTTTAAGAAAACTACAATTTAAAAATTATTTTCAACCAGCCAAAGTGGCCAGTGGCGGTGGCTGTCTAACCCGCCACAGGGGAAATCTACCCACATTTGGCGGGTGTTAATGTTAAGCCATGCATATTACATCTTAAATAAATCAAACTGACCTAAATATGAAGTTTTAATATCTTAAAAAAAGTTCGTTTTTTTATTTTTTTATTCTGCTGCTCCGGTTTCCCCCACAGTCCAAACACATGCGCTATAGGTAAATTGAATAAACAAAATTGGCCGTAGTGTATGTGTGTGAATGAGTGTGTACGGGTGTTTCCCAGTACTAGGTTGCAGTTGGAAGGGCATCCACTGTGTAAAACATACCGGAATAGTTGGCGGTTCAATCCGCTGTGGTGACCTCTGTTAAATCAGGGAATGGGTTATCGATATCAATGAAACATTCCATATCGGTGCATCCCTAATCCTCATATCATCTGAATCTCAATAAAATCCATTGCAAACCACCATCTATTGATAAAAAAAGCCCATTAGAACATTTGTCAGTTTAGAGACTGCGTTGCACTGCGTGCACTGTGCCAGATGTAAGTATTGATGCGTTTCTCATATATTTGGTTCGAGATAAAACTGCATGCTATTATTATCAGTAGCCATCTTCAAATATCTGCACCCTTCCTTCCTTTTTGTGCCGCCCAGTTCCGGCTACTGAGATCTCTCGATTAGGCACATCATCTTCATCTGAAATGACATTAGAAAACAAGCCACTTAGACCAAGAACAATCAAAGCTCAGGGAAATATCATTCAGCTCAACAGGGAGGAAAGAGGAGGGTGCTTGAGGGTCAGACGAGGGTATGATGAGGCTCCGTGGCTCCATCTGGCCTTGGAGAGGTGCTTTTATCTCCTTTTCTGACATTTGTAGATTGGAAGATTGTTTTTTTTTTTTAATTGGATATTGGATTTCTGCTTGAATGTCAGCCATATAGATATTTGATACATGGAAATGCACTCACTGGCCACTTTATAAGGTACACCTGTCCAACTGCTCATTAACGCAAATTTCTAATCAGCCAATTACATGGCAGCAACTCAATGCATTTAGGCATGTAGACATGGTCAAGACAATCTGCTGCAGTTTAAACCAAGCATCAGAATGGGGAAGAAAGGTAATTTAAGTGACTTTGAACGTGGCATGGTTGTTGGTGCTAGACGGGCTGGTATTTCTGGAGTATTTCAGAAACTGCTGATCTACTGGGATTTTCACGCACAACCATCTCTAGGGTTTACAGAAAATGGTCTGGAAAGAGAAAATATCCAGTGGGCAGCAGTTTCTGTGGACACAAATGCCTTGTTGATGCCAGAGATCAGAGAAGAATGGCCATGCTGGTTCCAGCTGATAGAAAGGCAACAGTAACTCAAATAACAACTCGTTACAACCGAGGTCTGCAGAAGAGCATCTCTGAACACACAACACGTCCAACCTTGAAGCGGATGGGCTACAGCAGCAGAAGACCGCAGCAGAAGACCACACCAGGTGCCACTCCTATCAGCTAAGAACAGGAAACTGAGGCTACATTTTACACATGCTCACAAAATTGGACAATAGAAGATTGGAGAAACGTTGCCTGGTCTGATAAGTCTCAATTTCTGCTGCGACATTTTGATGGTAGGGTCAGAATTTGTCATCAACAATATGAAAGCATGGATCCATCCTGCCTTGTATCAACAGTTCTGGCTGGTGGTGGTGGTGTAAGGATATGTTCTTGGCACACTTTGGGCCCATTAGTACCAATTGAGCATTGTGTCAGGGCCACAGCATTCCTGAGTATTGTTGCTGACCATGTCCATCCCTTTAATGACCACAGTGTACCCATGGCTACTTCCAGCAGGATAACGCACCATGTCATAAAGCACAAATCATCTCAGACTGGTTTCTTGAACACAACAATGAGTTCACTGTGCTCAAATAGCCTCCACAGTCAGCAGATCTCAATCCAATAGAGCACCTTTGGGATGTGGTGGAACAGGAGATTCACATCATGGATGTGCAGCCGACAAATCTGCAGTAACTGCGTCATGCTATCATGTCAATATAGACCAAAATCTCTGAGGAATATTTCCAGTGCCTTGTTGAGTCTCTGCCATAAAGGATTAAGGCAGTTCTGAAGGCAAAAAGGGGTTCAACCCGGTACTAGTAAAGTATACCTAATAAAGTGACCAGTGAGTGTATATATAGCTTCATATATGGCCATATATAAACACATATCATTAGTTAAAATTTTAAATTCCAATATGTGCATATTAAAATCATGTAGGCCTATGTAATGTATGTCTTTTACCTAAATAGCCATATATCAGATTTCTTTGTGAGTCCCGATCCATTTAGGCAAACTCTCTCTGTAACTTGTTATCTTAATGTAATGCGGAGCCTCCAAAAGAACAACAATCCAGTGGCGAAAAATGACAGTGTGTGATGGAAAGCTGTTTGCGTATGTGGGTGAAGGCCACGTTGGTTTACATTGTGTTTGCTGTCATTCATCTTTTATTTATTCTACAAAACCACCAGCGATCCTCAAACGGTTGCTATGGAAACTGCATGTTTAGCCGATAGGTCGGCTCTTGTACAAGACCCTTAGAACAAAATGGGTTTTTAGCTGCAGTTGGTCGGCGGGTTCAGACTGGGGTCGCTTTAGCACTCGCTGTTTATATACTAGAAGTGCGAGGAAAAGTAGCTGATGGACTATTATTGGTTGCAATGTGTCTTCTATAACAAGACTGCGTTCCCTGAGGAGACTTATATTGTTCAGAGCTTGCTATTTCAAAGCTCTGGAAACTCAGTTTAGCTTTATTATGTGTCAAATGTTTCTCTGACAACAAGTCCTTAGGAGAAATGGCAGGAGACATGCAGTAAGAGGTGGGCAATATTTCTGCAGATTTCCAAAGATTTATATATATATATATACTGTATATGTATATATAGTATATATAGGCGACGCAGTGGCGCAGTAGGTAGTGCTGTCGCCTCACAGCAAGAAGGTCGCTGGTTCGAGCCTCGTTTTGGTCAGCTGGCGTTTCTGTGTGGAGTTTGCATGTTCTTCCTGCATTCGCGTGGGTTTCCTCCGGGTGCTCCGGTTACCCCCACAGTCCAAAGACATGCGGTACAGGTGAATTGGGTAGGCTAAATTGTCCGTAGTGTATGAGTGTGAATGAGTGCGTGTGGATGTTCCCCAGAGATGGGTTGCGGCTGGAAGGGCATCCGCTGCGTAAAATTGTGCTGGATGAGTTGGCGGTTCATTCTGCTGTGGCGACCCCGGATTAATAAAGGGACTAAGCCGAAAAGAAAATGAATGAATATATATATATACACACAGTTGAAGTCAGAATTATTAGCCCTCTTTTGATTTTTTAAATATTTCTCAAATTATGTTTAACAGAGCAAGGAAATTTTCACAGTATGTCTAATAATATTTTTTCTTCTGGAGAAAGTCTTATTTGTTTTATTTCGGCTAGAATAAAAGCAGTTTTGAAATTTTTATGAACCATTTTAAGGTCAAAATTATTAGCACCTTTAAGCTATTTTTTTTCAGACTGTCTACAGAACAAACCATCATTATACAATAACTTGCCTAATTACCCTAACCTGCCTAGTTAGCCTAATTAACCTAGTTAAGCCTTTAAATGTCACTTTAAGCTGTAAAAAAGTGTCTAGAAAAATATCTAGTCAAATATTATTTAGTCATCATGGCAAAGATAAAATAAATCAGTTATTAGAAATGAGTTATTAAAACTATTATGTTTAGAAATGTGTTGAACAAATCTTCTCTCCGTTAAACAGAAATTGGGGGGAAAAATAAACAGGGGGGGCTAAAAATTCTGACTTCAACTGTATATATATATATATATATATATAAAGGGTGCGTTTGTAACCGATTAATGGTATCAGTTAAACTATTAAAAAATATTATTTTATATATTTTTAAAGTTTGGCTGCATAAGGGGCCAATCACAGAACATGCTTTTTGCATTGAGAAGATTTAGCATTTTTTTAATGGCTTATTAACTGTTTTGGCGCTGCTTATGCGCCCTGCGTGCCTCACGTTATGCTGTTGCGCGCTGTGTGCTCGCGGTTGAAATAAAACTCAACCCTGAGCGGAATAGTGCTTTATGTCAGTCACGTATTTTTCATTCTTCAATCAAATGAAAGCAGAGCAAGGTTTCTGTTGAGGTGCCTGCAGTGTTTGTGTTGTCAGGACGATGGATATTTTTTTTAATGATGGCGGAGAGGTCACAGTTTCAAGTTAGCCAGAGCTGTAGGCATATTACTTTACAAATCATGGATATCACAATGTTATTCTGTATATTACAATTATAACAACATGGACTGCAACACTCGCGCACAATAGACCAGCTGATTCAGTTGTTTCCTATAGTGACCAAAAAAAGAGCACCGCGCTTCTTTTTTCTTGTCAACATAAAAGGCAGTGTGCTGCAGTGCGCCTTGCATTTTTGGAACAGAAAAGCGCGTTTGCTGTGATCGACCCTCTATTATAATGTTAAAAGGGGTTTTGTGACATAATAACAACAAAGCATTAATCAAACGCATATTTTCAGTGGAGCGATCAATTTAATAGCCTGATATTTTTATATGACGGACGAAAAAAACATAATTGGAAAATCAGCAAATGCCAGTTTTTAAAAAGGATTCAGTCAGTGTTTTCGTTTTGTAATCTAAATTGGTCATTTAGCTGAAAAATATCTAGGGCAGGCCTGTTTATTTTATTATTTTTATTTAGTTTATTCTTTTTTTCTATGCTGTAACACTGCAGGTGCGTGAAGATGTTCTGTTATGTTCTGTATGCTGCTGTTCGCATGTCAAAATAAATCAGTATTTTAAAATATTTATTGTGTCACAAAATAGAAACCTTAATTATTATTTTTTATTAAATAATATTTTAATATTTATCTGTTAATGGTTAACGGTTAATATTCGGTAAAGGAGCTGCGGTTTTCGGTTGGTAAAATAAACCAAAATGAGCATCCCTAATATATATACTTTTCTCTCCTTAGACTTCTATTCATGTGCACGCGAATGCGTCAGACCGGAAATGCAAGGTCGTGCGGCAAGTTTTGCTTTCGCTGTGTTGGAAAGTTCAAGCTAAGTAAACTCGGACCTGCGAAATCGCATCATATGATTGCGTGAGACCAATCGAAGATCAAAATATAACCTCTCTGGAACAGAAATTTAAAACATGGATCAATCGCTCGCTTTTTTAAATGTCTAATCATCTTGTTTAATGCCACCCCTTTCCGCAGAGCCATACAACAGAATTTCGCAAGCTCTAACTCAAGTGTGACCGCAGCTTGAGTGTTTATTTACAGCTTTTTTTTACCACTCCAGCCGATAACAGAACAAAAGCTACTGAGGAGGCGGGGCTAACGATAGTAAGGCCCCATTTAATTGGTCAAATTTAGATAAACAGTTATTCAAATAATTATGTCAAAATAAACACTCAATCTGACAAACGTATTCAGCCTCAATTGAATGCCTGTTAGTTGCAGCTGTCAAAGAGGTCTCGTTCGTGGTTTTGATTTGAGACTCACCCATAGTCCTCGTTGATTCATTTGTGGCCATTAGACTGCAGAGCAATGTAATGCTGCTCGACTAAGGACGGATATGTGCTTCTGTATCACAGCAGCGTATACTGCAGTCAGACCGCAGTCACCAGCATCAGTCTGAAGCTCGAGGCCTCAGCTCGAGTCGTGATAGAGGAACAGGGGGTGGTGCGTTTTGGTGACAGCTGGCCTCTATAAATAACCCCAGCGGGTGGAGGCGGAGAGCAGAAACCACGTGCTGGATATCCAGCGGTGTGCACCACATTGCCTCTCGGCCAATTAGATGCAACTATGAGACTGCAAGCGTGAGGCTGCAATATACAGTTGAAGCCCTCCTGTATATTATTTCCCCCCATTTCTGTTTAACGGGAAGAAGACATTTCTAAACATAATAGTTCTAATAACTGATTTCTTTTATCTTTGCCATGATGACAGTACATCATATTTGACTAGATATTTTTTCAAGATACTAGTATTCAGCTTAAAGTGACATTTAAAGGCTTAACTGGGTTAATTAGGCAAGTTAGAGTAATTAGTCATTGTATAACAGTGGTTTGCTCTGTAGACTATCGGAAACAAATATTGCTTAAGAGGGCTAATAATATTGACCTTAAAATGGTTTAAAAAATTGCTTTTATTCTAGCCGAAATAAATCACATAAGATTTTTTTCCGGAAGAAAAAATATTATCGGAAATACTGTGAAAAAAAAGTCTATTTGTCAACTACCTACTAGTTTCAATGGCCTACTTTACTTGATTGTCTAGAGTAGAATGGGGAATCAGGATAAGGTAACGGCTAGTTGGAGTGCTGTGGAGAATAGATAAATGATTAAGGCTAGTCTTTAATTGCATCTTCAGTTACCGTGACATTCAGCTTTTGTGTCCACTCATCAGTCAGACGCAGGATAGTCTGTCATGAGAGAGATAAGGTGAAGGATTGTGAGCGCACAAACACACACAAACATCCCAACAAAGTGCCTAAGTTTAGCAAAGATGAAGCACTATTTTAGCTTTAGGCTATTACCGTCTGTGGGTCATTTGAGTCAGAAGTCAATCGAAGTGGCCTTTTTTGACACATCATTATCTGCGTAAAAACAAACAAAAAAAGGATGCTTTATGATTTCTATTTCGATAGAAAGTATGAATCAGCACAGAAATTACATTTCTGAGAAAACTTCCAAATTAAAAAAGTTGACCTCACATGAATATGGTGGCAATGTAAATTATTATTGCTGTGGCAAAAAATCATTCGAGAAATCGATTACGCATCAATTCTGGAATTTTCTAAATGCATTGCTATTCTTTTTTTTTTTTTTTTTTTTTACCAATTCTGAGCTTAGTTTGTAACAGCAGATGGTGCTCTAGGCTGGTTTTTCACAGAGGAGATGGTGCTCTAGGCTAGTTTTTAACAACAGATGGCGCTCTAGGCTAGTTTTTAACAACAGATGGCGCTCTAGGCTAATTTTTAACAAAAGACGGCACTCTAGGCTAGTTGTTAACAACAGATGGTGCTCTAGGCAAGTTTTTAACAACAGACATCACTCAAGGCTAGTTGATAACAACCGACAGTGCTCCAGGCTAGTTTTTAACAGCAGACAGCGCTCTAGGCTAGTTGTTAACAACCGACAGCCTCTAGGCTAGTTTTTAACAACAGACGGCACTCTAGGCTAGTTTTTAACAAC
>CAIGQZ010032594.1:5594162-5608202 GCA_903798205.1 Danio tinwini
GTTTTTAACAACAGACAGCACTCTAGGCTAGTTTTTAACAACAGACATCACTCAAGGCTAGTTGTTAACAACAGACAGTGCTCCAGGCTAGATTTTAACAACAGATGGCGCTCTAGACTAGTTGTTAACAACCGACAACACTTTAGGCTAGTTTTTAACAACAGCCGCCACTCTAGGCTAGTTTTTAACAACCAACGGCGCTCTAGGCTAGTTGTTAACAACCAACGGCACTCTAGGCTAGTTGTTAACAACCAACAGCACTCTAGGCTATTGTTTAACAACCGACGGCACTCTAGGCTAGTTTTTAACAACAGACGGCACTCTAGGCTAGTTGTTAACAACCGACGGTCCTCTAGGCTAGTTGTTAACAACAGATGGCGTGCTAGGCTAGTTGTTAACAACAGACGGCGCTCTAGGCTAGTTTTTAACAACCGATTGCACTCTAGGCTAGTTGTTAACAACCGACGGCCCTTTAGGCTAGTTGTTAACAACAAACGGCGCTCTAGGCTAGTTTTCAAGATTTAAGAGTAAAACGCAAAGCATTGCAAAATATCCAGATCGATTTCTAATATATAAAACACAAGTCAAAATTATGCTCAAAGCAGGATGATCATATGCCATTATTTTATGGGACACATCCTGGCCAGGACTTTTATTTTGCCTAAAATATCTAGGTTTTGACAGTTTACACTGCACAGACTGATCGTTGTATGACATCCATAAGAGGTATAGAAAGCAGACGATTCTTAAACTCCTTATATTTTTTTAATCGTTCTCGTAGTACTTTGATTTAATAAAAAAAGATCGGTCTACACATAGTTACTTGAATGAATGAAAGCATATTTGCATCACTTTGAGTGAAAAGAAATGAGTAAACCCATTGTAACTCTGAACTGTTAAGTTGACTTAATTTTTATAATTATTCACATAGTAATTTACTTAATATTTTTTAATGAAGCAAGTTTATTTACTTTTTTTAAGTAAGGTCAAGTAATCACTTTAAAAGAAACAGGTTTACTTATTTTTTCAAGTAAGGTCAACTAATCACTTTAAAAGCAACAGGTTTACTCACTTTATAAAGTCATTCCTACGAGTCGCTTTACAAGAAACAGGTTTACTAAATTTTTTTAAGTAAGGTCAACTAATTGTTTTCACAGCGTAGATCCCATCATATCATGTCACAATTGGCTGATTATGTAAATAATGCTTACTGCATTATATTGGTCAAACTACTGTCAATTATTATTTTCAGCAGGCATAAAAAAAACTACAAACAAAACCAAAGATAAAATCATGCCCAGGATAAACATGTACAAGATTGGTAAATGTTGATATTTTTACCTGGTAGCATAATTTATCCCCTGCAGTTTAGTTCAGGAAGTCCTTTTTCTTCCTTGATGAATTCAAACCTGATGTGTATTTTAATTAATTTCCTTTTTCTTTTTTCCCCTACAGCCATTTGGACAGTGGTGTCGTATTCAACCAAAAGATGTCTCAAAGATGCCAGAGAGTGCGTGGAAGCTGGTCTTCTACACAATGTCCTGGTCATACAGCACTTACCTTTTATTTTTCACCAGCTATTCCTTTTTTCAAAACCCTCCATCTGTATTTTACGGTAAGCTTCATAACAGACACAGAGAGCTGGATAGATTACTGATGAATTGTAATCAGTTACTGATTACAAATTACATGACAAATGTGTAGTCAGTAATATAGTCATTAGATTGCACATATGTCATGATGTAATCTGACTACTTTGGGAATTGTAATCAGTTACTGATTACAAACTACATGACAAATTTATAGTCAATAATATAATTTCTTAGATTACACATTGGTAATGTAACATATGGTAATGTAATCTATTTTGGGATTACATTTAGATTACTTTTGTGCTAACCTTTATTTGATGTTGCAAATATTGAAGTAGGATAATCTTGTACTATTTTGACAGATACAAAGAAAACATATTGGTTCTTTATCAGCCACAAGCCTCAACATCTTTTTAAAGGTGGACAGTTAATACTCAATACCTACTCCGCTAATTCCCTACCATTGCCTAAATATGAAGTGATCCATAAAAAAAGTAACTGTAGTCTGATTACAAGTATTTAAACAAAAGGTTTACGCTAATTGCAAGTACTTGATTATTGGAATCTGATTATGTAATCTAGATTACATATAATCCGTAATAAGCCAGTTCTGCTATCACATCTTGTTTTAGTAATAAAAACAGAATTTGATGCTAAACAAATGTACAGGATAATTTAATGGCCCAGTAAATAAATGGTTAGGTTTTCGGGTAAACCACAGATGAGAATAAGATGGTTGGTGACTGCTAACTTAATCAACATATATCAGCATAAACATTAATTATCAAGACCGAATAAACATTAAAGGTCACAAGTTTCTATTATCTCTTAACACTCTTTATCAATATACTATAATAAGAGTCAATATGTGGTCAAATTTACACCGATCAGGCCACTGATCACCATTTCACACTCCCATTGGTAGTTCTACATCATCACTACTCATTTGCATAAATACACAATGCCAAAAGATTGATGTTGTTGTTGACGAAAACTGTCAACTGTCATTGAAAATGAATGGCATTATGTGAAAACGTGAACGCTCACGAAGAGTAACGAACTGCTTTAATCTGTACTATATCAGCATAACCCATCTGTTTTATGAGGCCAGCGTTCCACTTTTTCACCAGCAAGTCAAGGTCATTGTTATTATCTAGTGCTCTTGCTTTATGGTTGTGGAGTTTACTTGTAGGTCAGAACTCTTGTGTCATCGGTTTTGTTCTTTCTGGGTTTAGACTGGAAGAGCGGGATGTCGGTACCCACAGATATTGCGATAGCTTACCTGATCCAAGGCAGCTTCTATGGCCACTCTATATACGCCACCGTCTACATGGACGAATGGAGGAAGGACTCGCTTGTCATGGTGGTACATCACTTCATCACTCTGGCCCTGATCACATTCTCCTATGCCTTCAGGTCAGGCCACTTAACAGGCTTTTGAAAAACAGGGATGTCAAAATGGGTTATTTGAGCTTACAGTCACAACAATAAAGGAATGTTTATGCCAAGCATGATAATTAAAAAGACTGTAAAACAACTGCAGAGTTCAGACCACAGCTAAAATAATAAAGATGTAGAGAAATGATAATGAAGACATAATTCTTTGAAATCTAAAGGGTTCGCACAATTAAAGCTAAAGACGACTCGTGGAGAAGCACGGATTGATGTTAAGCCCTCTTTTCAAACATCATGTAAAGATAATGATCTTGAAACCAGTTGGTTAAACCTTAGGAAAGAGTGATGAAAATAAATGGAAGTTCTGCAAGCCAAGCTAGCAAACTGAAGTATAAGAATAAAAGTACCTCACCTCCAATAGTTTCAGCATCTGTGCGTTTCCTCCTTTGCAAATGCTGGGGAAAATATTTTGTCATTTGTATTCCACTACAATGACTACAATAGTTACATTCGTCTGATTTGATTAATGCATTGATACAGTTGAAGTCGGAATTATTCAACCCCCTGATTTATTAGCCCCCGTTTATTTTTTTCCCCAATTTCTGTTTAACAGAGAGAAGTTTTTTTTCAACACATTTCTAAACATAATAGTTTTAATAACTCATCTCTAATAACTGATTTATTTTATCTTTGCCATGATGACAGTAAATAATATTTGACTAGATATTTTTCAAGACACTTCTATACAGCTTAAAGTGACATTTAAAGGCTTCACCAGGTTAATTAGGTTAACTAGGCAGGTTAGGGTAATTAGGCAAGTTATTGTATAATGATGGTTTGTTCTGTAGACTATGGAAAAAATAAATAGCTTAAAGGGGTTAATAATTTTGACCTTAAAATGGGTTTTAAAAATTAAAAACTGCTTTTATTCTAGCCAAAATAAAACAAATAAGACTTTCTCCAGAAGAAAAAATATTATCAGACATACTGTGAAAATTTCCTTGTTCTGTTAAACATAATTTGGGAAATATTTAAAAAAGAAAAAAAAATTCAAAGGGGGTTCAATAGTTCTGATTGCAACTGTAAATAAAGACTCACTGGTCAGATGTGCTAGTAGCACAGAGGACATCCACCGGTTACAAGGGGCCAATGTTGAATAAAAAAAGCATAAGCTTAAAATATACAAGTTTTTCCAATAGTCAGTGTCGACCCAAATATATTTATGGTTATAGTTATTGTGCTTGGTGTGAATGCGCCTTAAGACCCTGCAGCACAAAGAATCCAATTCAATGGTTTTCACCTCATTTTGTAATGTCGAACTTTCTGCAATTGTTTTACGACCTCTGACTAATTTGCCTATGGGTAAATGACTAGGAAAACCAAAGGATCTAATTACTTGCACTACAAACCACACTGCAAAAATTGCTTTTCTTAGATTTTTTTTTGTCTGGTTTCTAGTCCAAATATCCAAAAATTCTTAAAGCAAGAAGAATTTTCTAAACAAGCAAAACATATTGTCTTGTTTTAAGAAATAATATGCCAAAATTACGTGAGTTTTTCCTTAAAACAAGCAAAATAATCTGCCAATGGGGTAAGCAAAGTAATCAAAAGGAAAAACAAAATCAATTTGCCTACACCATTGGCAGATTATTTTGGAAAAACTCACATAATTTGTCATATTATTTCTTAAAACAAGACAATATGTTTTGCTTGTCTAGAAAATTCTTCTTGATTTAAGAATTATTAGATATTTGGACTAGAAACAAGACAAAAAAAAATCTAAGTAAGAAAAGCATTTTTGCAGTGCAGTGTGTTTATGACAATACATAAAATAATATATTATGAAACTACCAGTTTGCAACAAGATGTTTTGTAATCAATGGAAGTGAATGAGACTAGAAGTCCTGATCAATTTAAATGGCATGAAAATTATGGTGAATGCCAATAAAAGTCCCATTGTTTGTGTTTCGAATGCCCCCAGATACCACAACATTGGCATTCTCGTCCTCTTTCTTCACGACATCAATGATATCCAGTTGGAGTTCACCAAGATTAATGTTTACTTCAAGACCCGGGGAGGGAAGGAGTACTTCATCAATGATGTCCTGTCCAACATGGGCGCCGTTAGCTTCAGCATCACATGGTGAGACTTGATCACGCACCTGAATCAAGAAACCTTGCATTGTTACTGATGCAAAGAATTAAAAAGAAATGTATATAAAGCTTTAAGTGGCTTGTAAACGCAAGTTAAGCACACACCTTTTGATGATCCAGAGTTTAGTAGCAGTTCCAGTCCTATTGGGATGGTGGTAATTTCTCAGGTGATAGGGTAAGTTTTTTTTACCAATTATAAGAGGGTAGTTGGTGATTTGATGGTTTTTCTCTTTCTCTCATTACCCATGTAAAAATCCCTGGCCAATTTACCTACTGCTTTTTGGACAAACACCAAGGTTGCTTGGTGATTTAATCTCTGAGTTTCTGAAGGAGATCAATCCAAATTTGTTTTGTAAATCCTTATTGATCATTGAAATGCAGACTATGGTTGCACTTCTTTGGCACATTGTGCATTAAAAACGTCCACTGTGCTAGAAAATTTGTGTCCATCTATTTGTTGACTGTCAAAAAGCCACCTTTTTTGTGTTGTAATTGACTGGTCACTGTTGCACTAATACCATGTAAATCTAGCACGGTTTTATAGATAAGGGTTAGAGATCAAGTTGTTTTCACGAACCACGAGGATCCCATGTATCAATATTAATATCTGATTGAACTTGTGAATGAAAAGTGCTTATGAAAGAAACTATATAGATATTTGGACATACTTTAGGGGTAAGATCTCCAGGAAAAGGATTAGGGTTGATGGGTATGCTATGCTAACAGCAAAATGTGATCATTTAGAAACAATTGCTACTTGTAATAACAAGGGTCTATAGCAGGGGTGGGCAACTCTGCATCCCTAATAAACCACACTGGGAAAATATAACCTATGTCTTTGGGATTGCTTGAAAACCATAAGCAGATGTGTTTGATCAAAGTTGGAACTGAACTCTGAAAGTGGCTCTCCAGGAATGGAGTTAACCATGTCTGATTTGTGATTAGATTTTGTGTATCTTGTGCCCCAAGAATGCCTCAAAGATTTAGGGGCTGTTTACATTACGTTTTAGCCAAAAATGGGGAAAAAAATTATGTTTTACTTCTTTGTTTACATGGCACTTGTGACTAAAAATGCATACATTTTGTTTTTTGAAAACCCAGCAGTTGTCATGTTTGTCTGAACCAAGCTGCAACCTCCCGCTGTCCCTCAGGACGCCAATACGGAAGTAACTGAGACAGCAATTCATCGAAATTCTGCTAGTCCTGGCTCCATAATAGAGCAAATTTCTATTGAGCCCACTGTTAAATGGCCAACTTTACAGCGGAAAAAAGGTGTTTACAGCCTGGTACAAAGAACCATTTTGGTTCATATAGCTAATATTACCCTTCGTGTTTAGAAGTAATGCTGTGTAATACATTGAGCCACTAAGCATTGTGCTTATGAAACAGTGTTTTTAAAAGTCTAAACACTTTATTGATATAGTATACAACCAAGCACATGTGGTCAGAACACAAACGAGTCACAGGTATTGAAGTATTAAGTGTTTCTGCTATAGGAAAGCTAGTCTTGGCAGAATGCCAGCATGCGGCTGTACCTTCGCTCACGCTCCGCCTCTTTGCCCTTGTATGGTATGCCCCGGTTGGTGCGATGACACGGGAACAAAATGGCAATGGTTGGCCACGCCTACTGGTAGCTTTTTTTGGGTTCTTCATAAACCTATGGGTGACATCACGGATACTACGTCCATATCTTTTACAGTCTAATAACGTCATACGCATGTGTTCAGTGCAATGTAGATTAAAGCTAAGCCAAACAAACTACTTCAACAATGGTGGAATACGTGGTAGTGTTGTCGTTGCTCAAGTGTTTGCTTGCGCTTTATTACAATTACAATATGACCAACATATTTGTTTGCATATTTGTGACTCTAGAGTCACAGAAACATTTTGTCTATTATTTTTTCAAAAACAAATGTTTCATAAAAAATAACACAAATGATATTAACTCTGCTGAAAAAAACAGCATATGCTGGTAAGGTTTGTTTTGATGCTGGTCTTGCTAGTTTCGATGCTGGTCTTACTGGTTTTAATGCTGGTCTTGCTGGTCTCAATGCTGGTCAGGACCAGCACTCAGGCCAGCAAGACCAGCATTAAGACCAGCTCTGAAACCAGCAAGACCAGCATCAAGACCAGCAAAACCAGCATCGAGACCAGCAAAACAAGCATTGAAACCAGCACTAAAACCAGCATACCAGCATCAAAACATACAATGTTTTTTTTCAGCAGAGTTGTCAACAGATAATGTGTATTTAGGGACATTTTGTGTTGAAAATGTTAACTTATAGACTCTCACTACACCTCAAGTGTTTACTAACACTTCATTAGCAAAGTGTGTATTTACTTCACATTACAACCAAATGGGGAGATACATTTTACACACACTGCAAGTTAAACAGTCAGAGGCTGTCAGATGCTGATGGCTCATTGCCATTTCCCTACACAAACTGTTTACTAACAAGGCAACAGTGCCAAATACTTGCCTGGCATATGTAATAAGTGTTTTTGCTCATTTTTGCGTATATATGTGTAAATGCGGGTTTCTTTTTAAACATTGCTGTGTAGACATGAAACTTTAGCAAAACATATGGGGAAAACTTTTCCATTTTTGGCTACATCGTTGCCTTGTAAAAGTAGCCTTAGGTGTCTTCACAAGCAAATGAGTTTGACCATCTTGTTATTTGTGCAGGTTTTGGTTTCGTTTGTACTGGTTCCCTCTCAAAGTGTTGTGGGCCTCCTGCGTCACCAGTATCCAGTCGGTTCCCAACATCCCTTTCTACTTCTTCTTCAACATGCTCCTGTTTGCCCTGCTCCTCATGAATATCTACTGGTTCCTGGTAAGATTGAGTTGTTTTTGAATACGATGGCTGTGTAGAGTAGGGATTGTAACCCGAAGTGTGCTGGCTTAAGGCTTTCAATGAATCTATCATGAGGTGTCATGATCATGGCGCCTTTGGTGAAGTCAGAGTCTGCATTTACACTGGCACAAAAAAAAAAATCCTACAGGGTTTAACTGCAAACTGAATCAAATACGCCTTAAGCTAGTTAATGTCATTTTTGGGTGAATCGTCCATTTAAAGGTCCTTTGAAGTGCTTTGAAATGTGTATTTTTTATGTTTGATGTAATCTCAAGTGAAACATGAAGAGCGGGTGGGACATAGAGTAGCTCCTCCCCTTTATATCAGTGAGATTGGTTGAGCTTGAGCACATGATGTGGGCATGGCATGTCAGATACTAGAGAGCACTTGCTTGGTCAAACTTGATTTGATGCAAAACTGCCCAGCAGGCACAGGACATCAACATGACGTCAGATTGACGTTGTATTCCAACGTCAGGCCGACGTCAATGTTTAACGTCGGATAGATTTCCATCACAACCAAAAACAACAACATATTAACGTCTAATGATGTTACAGCTAGACGTTGTGTGGACGTTAGCAATATGACGTTTATCAAACGTTGGAGTTTGGTTGCCATACCTGGCGAATAAATTATTATTTGACGTCAATATGACATTGGTTTAAGATGTTGGCTAGACGTTGAATTTTGGTCACTATCCAACACAACCTAAAATCAACAAAATATCAACGTCACTGGCGACCTAAATCTGACCTAATATTAACGTCTTATGATGTTGTGTGTCTACTGGGTGACGTATGAGTTGACATCAAAAAAATCGTTGATGCATTTTGATCAGGAGTGTCCAAACTCAGTCCTGGAGGGCCGATGTCCTGCAGATTTTAGCTCTAACTTCCCTCAACACACCTGCAAGGATGTTTCTAGAAAGCCTAGTAAGAGCTTGACTAGCTAGCCCAGGTGTGTATCATTAAGGTTGGAACTAAACTTTGCAGGACACCGGCCCTCCAAGTTTGGACATCCCTGATTTAGATGGAAAAGACAAACTGCAAAACTTTGGATGTTTATATCTTAAAATGCTAATTATGTCACTGTTTTGTACCACACTAGCTTATTGATACCCTTAAGACTAACAAACTGATAATAACATAAAAAAAAAACGTTATTTGAATTTCACAGGCCTTATAGATGGACCTTTAAAACAACTATCGGAGTATTTTATTGTCCTGAAATTAGTGTTGTCAGAGCATGTTAGTTAACTAAGCTAGCAGATATCTTATCCAAAGCGTTTCGCAGTACACTTACAACATTGAAAGTGCACTGATAGTAGATACCATTTTAACCTGCAAACTTTCCCCATGTTTCCACAGCCATTACCATGTTCCATCAGGTTTAAACTGCATTTCTTATGAGATATTAGCAGTTGAAGTAATGAAATTTGTGTTCCTTTTCGCAGTTCATCGTGCTGTTTGTGGCGAAGGTCCTGACGGGCCAGATGAAGGAGGTAAATGATGTGCGGGAGTATGACGAAGACGACCTGAAGGAGAGAAAAGACAGTAGTGATGAGGCGTCTACTGAAGGGTAAGTGGAGAGATGCAGCAGTTTGTGGTTTGCTCAGATGTACTGTGTGTGTGCAAGTCATTAAGAGGAAGTCGTGAGGTTTTACTAGATGTCAAGGTGGAACTGAAACTTCTGAGAGACTTAAAACCGTCAAGGCTTCTAGAGAAATTTAAATTTGCCAGTTTGGAGGAGGCAATAACAATGTTACCAACATTTTTGTTCCCATATATGGTAGTTCTAGAGGTGAGGAAACGTTTAATGAAACAGTTTAGAAAAATAACACTAATTATATCCGGTTATGTCTAAAGATAAAAGTTTTTTAATGTGTATTTAGGGTGGAATATATTTAGTTAAAGACTCACTATACCTATTTTTGACTTTCTCCACCTCCTGAATCATGCATTCAGCTATAATTATCATGAAATAATATTTTTTAAGTGTTTTTTTTCTAATTTAAATAAACATTTGCATAAAATATACATTTTTTCTGCATTATTTGTCATTTCAGTTATAAAAAAGAAAACATTTTTGGTCTGTCGCCACATTCTGGTCAACTCTGTTGCATCAGTTATAAAAAGGCATGATAATATGCAAAGCATTGATAGAAAAAGCATGTGACTTCCTGTGGCGGGAAAGTCACATGAGATGTGCACTGAGACGTGTCATTATTCTTCTCTCATTAATTTATACAAAATGTTTAAGATACATCAATAGTGAATCGTTTGTCAACTGTTACTGTGATATTTTAGTGAATCTCTTAGGGTGCTTTCACACCTGCCTTATTTAGTTTGTTTGAATCGCACTAGAGTTCGTTTTCCCTCTTGGTACGGTTCATTTGGGCAGGTGTGAATGTAGCAATTGTACTCGAGTGAGCACCAAAAGCAGACCAAAAAAGCTTTTGGTGAAGAGGTGGTCTCGGTACGCTTTCAAACAAACCCTGGAGCAGATCGTTTGTCGTGAGAACATGATCCGAACTAAAACAGACCCAACCGCAAAAAGTACTGCGCTTTTTAGGACTAACTGTACGTTCACACTGAAAGCGGCGAGAGTGTCAAAGTAGCCGGAAGTCATTCATTTTCAATGGGAGCCGGCGGCGATAAGTGGCCAGGAGCAGCACGACGCGAGGAGAGTTGAAATCAAGTCAACTTTATGGTAATGAGCTATGACGCGGTTCGGCGGCAAGCAATCGGAATGTAGAAGTCCACCGCTTGGGAAGAGTCCAGAAAACACAGTCACTGTGAACTTTGGTTCCGACCACAGTTGCTCCCAGGGGTTTGATTATTGTGGTCGATGAATTTCCAATTATTTGCAATGTTTTCTTACAGGAACATACATTAAAAAAGTTACTGGCGAGTTACGGATGTGCATCAAATGTTATATATTTTTTTTTCTTTAAAAAAAAGTGGGAATTTTATGCGACAATACAAAACAGTTTTGCTGCTTCTGAATATTTCAGGCATATGGACACATAGTGGAGCAAAGCCACACCACATGCAACTAGATCTTCCGTAGTTAAGTGAATTTGATAATAAGTGTGCAACATCTTCACGCTAGAAAGCATGTTTTATGCGGGAGTGTAACTGATATGATATGCAGCAACGGCTCCTTTAAATACGAGATCAATGTAGCGAATTTTGATGCTCTTGCCGCCGGAGCTGAAGGCAGACAGCATTGTCACCAGGGCGGCCAGAGCGACCTTTGACACTCTCGCTGCTTTCAGTGTGAACGTACAGTAATCCAGCTGCCGTAGGCCGATGCGCTGTGCATTCTGGAATGTGGAGGAAAACTATTTGTTGACAGCGCTTTACCAAAAGAGAGAGAGAGGGGGAAAACATTACCTGATGTATCGCTGGTAATATTTACAGAAGATGACCATGTCGCAGTTTAGCTAAATTAATTCACGCCTCCTCCTGAAGTGACGTACGATGCACCTTCGCCATTTCCAATGCCTTAAAACATTGTTTTCCAACCACAGCCACGCTTCATTCTCAAAATGTATAGTTGGTCTAAAGTGATGTATACAAACTATATAGTATACCATGAGCAGGGATACAATCAGCCAGTGCAGTAGTCTCTCCATAGTGAAAAGCAACATTTTGTGTCTGCCGGTTTGTTTATTTGCGGGAGTTCCATTGGAATTTTCCCGCACGTGAATTCTGACCAATCGAGAAGCAGTTTAGGAAATATGTTCAACTACATCTGGCCAATGAGTGATGTGGGTTTTGTCACATGAATGCATTTTTGGTTCTTTTCAACTGGTTCGGACCAAAGCAATCAGTGTGGTGTGAAAACGACCCAAAGACGGCAGCAAATGCTACAATGCATCATTTATTGCCCTTGGTCCAGACCAAATAAAGCGAACTACAGATGTGAAAGCACCCTTAGTCACTTTTTAAAAACAACAATATGACGCAAACAATTCAGTTTTAAACATGCAATGTGGTGTTCGGTTTGAGGTTAGCATCTCAAGCTAAAGCACAAAATTGTGGAAAATGTCAACTCTGTTATCGTCAACAATGCGCAAACCATGTTTAACAGTAATTTAAAGCAACAGAATCAAACCTTCCCTTTCACATCTAAGCATTTCACATGATTTTACATTATTAACGGATTCATTCATTTCCCTTCGGCTTAGTCCCTTATTTATCAAGGGTCACCACAGTGGAATGAACCGCCAACTATTCCAGCATGTGTTTTACACAGCGGATGCCCTTCCAGCCACAACCTAGTACTGGGAAGCACTCATACACACAGGCACTCATACACTACGACCAAGTTTATTCAATTCACCTATATAGCGCATGTGTTTAGACTGTGGGGGAAATCGGAGCACCCGGAGGAAACCCACACGAACACGGGGAGAACATGCAAACTCCACACAGAAATGTCAACTGACCTAGCTGGGGCTCGAACCAGCGACCTTCTTGCTGTGAGGCGACAGTGCTAACCACTGAGCCACCGTGCCACCCCAAAATGGATTTAGTTTACTGTAAATTACATTGTAAATCTGACATTATACTATTAGTCAAGTTTAGGGAAAACCTGCAATTCTAGAATGAGTCATGTACCAACAAATTATAATGACTGTTGTGGTGTACACGTGCACTTAAGCCATAAATGTGCCAATTTCCATTAAGTATAACATTCATTTTACGTCAGAATGCTTTACCAAAATATATAAAGTTAACTAGTGGGCTACAATAGCAGGCGGGGTAGCGGTAGGATATCTAAAAAAGTGCCTAAAACAACCCCTGCCTCATTTCTGCTTAGTCAAGATCAGCATTTGCTTTAGCCTCATGTATGCTAATCCCATGCTACGACAGCCTTTATGCCACACACACCTGATGACACCAGTAGCTGCAGGGTAATGCAACCTGAGATCACGGTCTGCTTCAACCTGATCTGTGAAACGTGGAGATTGGATAAACTCGCAGACTCGTGTGGATGTGACTAGCATCGTAGCATTAGCGCTATCCTTATCTTTCTGACCTTGAAGCGATATAATCGCACCATGCCACATGCAGCTACTGATCACCTCATTCTAGCCTGACCTTTTTTTGTTACAAATAAAATTAGAGAAGAGTATATTGCATTTAATTGCATTAAAAACGTTGACGTTAAGTCTGTGTTTTTTTTTTGTATTAAGGAATATTAAAGTATCGTACATTTGTTTTATGATTGTTTATACAAGATTATTCTGGTGTGATTTGACTTTTCAAGTGACACAAAGCACTAAGACTGAACTGCATCTCAAAGATAAGGATAATTAATTTTGTAAACATTTCAAAATTTGATATATTGTGAGGGGCGACACGGTGGCTCAGTCGCCTCACAGCAAGAAGGTCGCTGGTTTGAGTCCCGGCTGGATCAGTTGGCATCTCTGTGTGGAATTTGCATGAGTGTGATGGATGTTTCCCAGTACTGGGTTGCAGCTGGAAGGGCATCTGCTGTGTAAAACATATGCTGGATAAGTTGGCGGTTCATTCTGCTGTGGCGACCCCTGATTAATAAAAGGACTAAGCCAAAGGAAAATAAATGAATGATATATTGTGAATTTACTAATTATTTATGAAAAATGATATACTTATAAGTGAAAATGGCCAAGATTCAAATAAGATTGGCTCATTTTTAAGATATAAATGATATAAAATGATTAAGATATAAATGATTTTTTACACATTGAAAGGGACAAGAAATAATAAAGGGGGGAAAACAACATTAATTCAAAGCCTTAAACTTGTTATTACATTTGAAAATCAACTTGTCGTGTCTCAATACTTTTTTCCCTTTCATTTTTTTATTGTACTCCTTGTTTATTATTATTATACTCCTTGTATATTCATTGTTATAATAATTGCAACAAAAAAGTTAATGATAATTATTTATATTATTACAACAATACAATTACCGCACAACAATAATTACTGTTTTTACTTTACCGTGAGTGTTGGGGTAGGGTAAATGTAATAATACAATATAAATTTATA